>JAJIZL010049896.1:0-13844 GCA_023969395.1 Amblyomma maculatum
ACTTCCGTATTGCAGACTCGTCATCAGTTACAGATATGAACGTGCGCCATAAGGTCGGAAGACGTGCAGCGATTGTTGATTGTAATTACCGCATGCGCTCACAGCAGCGCATGCAGAAATCGAAATGCAAAATAAACTTTCATGTTCATTTCATTCAAATTTGAAAAGGGCTTTCTTGTTTTTAATTCTTGACTCAATTTAGCGGGGACACCGCATGCGTATATCAAACTTTGCCTTTTCAAACTTGCATAAACAAATCCTGATTAAGGAGCCCATCCAACTCCTGTATCATGGTACACAGGACCTATTAACAACTCCGATAACTCCTAATATATCCCACATGTGATATACAGGAGTTAAAGGAGTCTGAAAAGGAGTAACAGGACCTATATGCATATCCTGCGCGTCCTCCTACTAGTCCTGAATGCGTCTTTATGGGTCCTTTATGCCCCATTTAGGCCCCTGCATACTCCCATATTATTTCATACAGGACCTATTAAAACCTCAAATAGGTTTTTTCAATAGGGTATCGCTTTGCAATGATAGCAAGGGTTCCGGGAGCTTCATAAAGGTTTTGGTGGACGCACTACAACGCCGGGCTGAGAATGGCAGCCATCCTGTGTTTCCGCAAAATGTGTCCCCACTTTTAAAAAATCACTAGAAAATGTGGCATCCCGTCAGTGCTTGCGGCCCCGTAAAAACTTGAGATGTATAACATGGCAGGTCAGGGAACGAAGATTGACCACAGAAGAAACTACATCGATTAGTTTATTTTATACAAAGATTCCTCGCGTATAGAACTAATTTCAATCCCCTTCGGCAAATGCTACATTGCACAGATTGTTTAGTGGATGACTATACGGAACTACCGCACAGTACCGCATGCACTGCTGGAGCGCGCACATGTGGCTGATATCGCTGTTGTGGGTGCTCGAAAACATGTGGCTTCTATTACACGCGCATCCTGAGAAAGTTGCCTTCCCGGATAAGCAGGGAAATTTTCAGGGCATGTTGCATCGGAAAAGAACGCGATAATTTCTTCAGATCACCATCGCCGGCGCTAAGTTATAACTTTTGCACCTTGCGTGTCGGGCAAACGTGTAAATGTTTGTTTTGTTTCGCTGTTCTTTGTGTCAGGTGATGTTGCAATTTTAACAGTACTCAATCCTAAAACCGTCGCTGCTGTTATGCTTTCGATTTTGTCTCGATTTCCTCGAATTGCATATCGGGGAGTCAACTGAGCCTGTTGTAAATTGACTGTTCACGAAGCTGCAGTAGACTGCAACCGTAAACTTTCTTTTGTTCTGGATTTCGAAAGTTATGAAGAAAAAAAAGGAAAATTGAATCGTTTCTTCAAAACCCAGTTGTTTGCGTTCAAGTAGAAAGCGAAATTTCGCCTCCCATCAAAGCAGGAAATGTACTCCGCTTTTGCGTAGATTTGAAAAGCGCAAAGTGGACGCTGAAAAGTTAATTAACCGGAAGGCAAATTTAAAAATTCCAGTTCCTCCTCGCCAGCAGCAGCCCCCGTTTCGCCATGACGACAAACTTCAAGCTTTGTCGACTGCACTGATGAGTACCTTCTTACAACAAAGCGACTTCATGAGCTGCACTGGCGTTACCGCCGTGCTCAAGCGCGTCGCCCTAAATAGAAATAACTGCTCCCCGTCATCCCCTTCACCAGACCCGGCCGAGAGGAGAAAGGGGGATGAACTGGGAGCCTCCCGGAGAGCGCTCGCCCAGAGAGGAGGCACTCGACATCGCCGCCACGCGGCGCGCGTGCCTCATTTCTTTTTTTCTCTCTTTCTTTTTTTCCCTTTGCAGCAGAACCCCGGGCGCACCACCTCACACTTTGCTAGCCCATCGCTGCCTTCCTCCCTCCCACCGTCGTGCCCTTTCCGCCCCCTCATCTCGCGTCGGGACTGACTTCGGTTTATTTGGCAAGGAAAGGTTTTTCCTTCCTTTCCCGCCCTGCCCTGCTTCCGTGCTGGCCGACTTTTTGATTTATGGGATGCGGAGGCAATGCGGCTCTGCTTTTGCCCCCTCTTTTCTATAGTGTTTGTGTCGCTTTTTCCCTTTTTTCCTTTTCCGTTCGAGTGTGTTTAGCGCCTTTCTGTCGTTCACTGTCGGTCCTTGCTCCGGTTTTCCCCTCTGCGCTCCTTTCGCCTGCGCTCGGTCACCGTTTTTGCCCACAAGTAGACGGGTAGCGGTGTCCGTGTGTTCACCGCGGCGCCGGCATCGACGCGCGGCGTCGATAGCGGCGGGGGACAAAACCTTCGCCGTCAGTGCGCGCTGCCCACTGAACGTGAAATAGGCTCACGTGTTCTGCCCAGTGGTCGATGGCTGCCGGATGTCTTACGTGCTCCGAGAAAGAGCAGCCGTGAACCTATTTTTTCCTTTTCGCCTCGGTTATATATCCCTTTAGTGCTCGGGGCAACGTGCTCAGCTTTGGACAGAAACCGCTTAGCATTAAGGGGTTGAGTTCAGCGCTAAGTCCGTACTTGTGCATAGAAACTTGTGATTCAGCCCACACGTATAAATAAGGCTCCGATTATCTGGACGACCTGACGAAGGAATTTGTATTGCGTAAAATGGTCATTGCCAGCACTGTTGTGTATTTTTATTTTTATCAAACGTTGAAAACTTGCCGACAGATGCATTGTATATGAATTCTAGAATCTCCTGACGTCACGCAGTATATCCGTGTCGGGCATTGCCATGTATAGCACGGAATAGGGAGATTAAACAACACTATGTGCTTTTGATGGTCGTTGACCTCCTGATACGATATGGTTATCCGTCTATTAATTCGTTTTTAACCCTTGATGAACCTTGTACATTTTGCGCGGTTGCTTTTCTTCCATGGGAGTGAAACCGAAACCTGATTGCAAGCGCCTATACTATAGTTTCGTTCTTGTCTGCATTCTGGCACCCTGTCGCTTTTCGTTGCAACGAGCATAAGGCTGCTCCTGCGCAAGCAGCCTCTCTTTTTTATTTTTCTTTCTTCCCTCATTGCACTGCCCCTTTTTGCGTTCGTGCATATCTTTACCGCACTTGCACTACGCCCGGCACGCTACTCCGGTTTGTTTCGAGCTTAGCAGGCGCTTTTGCAACTTTCTTACAAAGAAGCCCGATGCCCGCTTTGGTGGCCTCCCTGCTGTCCCTTTTCGCCGAAGTCCTCTCTTGCTCGGCAGGCGCTGTCGGGGCCCACGCACAGTCTCGCGCTCGGCCGGGCCTGGATGTGCCTCCGAGGCGGATTTCCTGCTTTTCCTTCGGGAGTCGCGCCGGGCGTTTTCATTTGCTTCTTCCGCTGGCTTCCCCACTTCCGGTATCACCCGGAACTGGAACCAAAATGACAAGAAAGAGCAGCGAGAACGAGTGAAAGGGAAGTTGCCCGGCTGAGGGTGAGGATGGGAGATTGAAAGTGCGCAGCCGCAAGGCAGGCAACCGATGGATCGAGGCGCCTCTTCGCTCCTCGTCGTGTTATACCTCTTGGTCTTTTTCGCTTCCGCTCTTGCTACTTCCGGTATCCTCTCCGGCCAGCGACAACGCAGCATCGTCTGTTCCTCTTGCTCCTAACTCGCCCTCACCGAGATCCTCCCTCGCATCTCGAACCCTTTCCGCGGCCTCCGCTCTCCTCCCCCTCGTTCCTCCGCTCGCTGCTTTTATGGTGTGGCTGCGTATTTGTATCGGACCAGTTTATCGTCTGCCGAGCTGCTGGCGGAAGCCAAGTTAAGGTGCAGCGCCGCGAGAGCGGGTTGAGTTCGCTTGAACCGCGCCTTAATCACTCGTTAATTACGGTTTTCAAAGGCGCGCTTCATCGCATCAAAAGGGGAGGCTGTCTAACCTGCCTACTTCGTTTTGTTGCCTCGGCACTTACCTGCCTATTTCGCGTTTCGATGAAGGCTAGCAGGCGCATTGATTCACCGACGTCGAAAGAGTTAAGGACGGTGTCTCTCGTAGCTCTTTGGCCTGTGCTGTGACGGTTGCCAATTGAGAACACGAAGTTTTGCGTCGAGAAAAAAGAAAGCAATCTTTATGCGATTGTATCCGTGGAATAAAAGCAGCAAATAAAAGGAAAGTTCACTTTAGAGAATAAAGATCAAATCTGAATAACTTACTAAATATGCGTGCTGGTGTTGCTAAATAATTAACAAAAACGTTTTTATGCCAGCTTATGGAGTGCGAGGATGTTTGATCGGGATGAACACGAAAATGAAAAACAGTTTCAGACAGCATTAGTGTTACAAAACAAAACTGAGGAATTACCACATACAGAGCGTTCAGGTAGATTGGGACGCCACGTATTTTTGTTATCATTAGGTGTCTGATAAGTAACTTAGAGCGTTAAAATCGAGAGTCGGATGCAAGAAGTAACAGAATTCTTTGGCAGCCTCTGATTTGGAGACGTGCACCCCTGGTAAGAAACTCACTGGATTAATTACAGCGAGAGAAAAGGCTGATAGTTTTGGTAAGGGAGGGGGGAGATAGTGAGCTTAAAAGTGAACAAAACATAAGCGCTGTTGATTGGTGTGGCAAATGAAAACAGTTTGGCTTAGCAGCTGGGTTCTGGGAGTCCGTTTTAGAGTATATATCATATATTACATGTAATCATGGTAGCTGCAGGTCATTTGACAGAAATAAGCTCGTGGATCGAAATGTAGTGAAGCATACATTTGGTTCTCACTCCCCAATTAGGGACAGGAACTTCCTCGCCCTTGATCACGGAAGAGAATCCAGCGCATCTTCCCAGTACTTACTGATGATGTATGAAATTAGTTAAAGGGGCCATAAAAAGTTGTTTATTAAAACAAACAAAAAAACAAGCAAGATCAATATGTATTCCATCAATCCTCTTCATAAAGCAAGAATTTTTAAACTAGCTTCAATAACAGCGAAGATATCAGCGATCGAAAATGACACTCCTCTCTCCCGTATACCTGATCAGTGGCGCCTTACCGCGCACCGTCCCGCCTGCGTCACTTGGAAACGCCCAATGAGTGAGCGCACCCAGGAAGCCCCGTTGATACCACCGGGAAAGGAACGCGTGGGCAGGTGTCGTTCTAATCGGTTGCGAGCGATCACCAGAACTTTGTAACAATTATTTATTAATAGTTGATCCACGCAGAGCTTTTAAATTTGACTCGAATACTTACAAAGACCACCTCTATGAATTTCTTGAATTATATTATTACCACTGTTATCGTTCCAGGGCCACGTCAGATATTTTCCTTGAAATCAAGCAGACTAACCGCATGAACATAGAGGGGACACCTAATCTGCAAAGCTAAGAACATTTGTTTTATCACAAAGATATAGGGTGGAGAGGGGCACATTAACCGTGATAACAGGTAGTTGGCGATGCCAACAATCGTGTGTACTGCAAGAGGACTCGACGTAGCTGCGGCTGCTAATGATAAGATACCGCCATGGTAAGCAAGTCCTGAGTTAAAGACCATTATTCTACTCAAGATTATCTCATCCGAACAAGAGTAGCAAATTTTGCCCTTTTCATCACAACTTTAGATAGCGCCCTGCTGGTGCTTAACATGAATACCTGTTCAGCAAAGCTTCCTGCCTTATGAACCCGGGATTGCTTTGACGTACTTGCCAATAGCTTTCTGAGATATGCGCGGGAGCGGATGGATGCGAACCACTGGATTGCTTTTCGAAAAAAAGTTGCTATTGTACCGACCTCTCTATCTTTCCTTTCATTAAATTACTTTCTCTCTCTCTCTCTCTTGCTATATTTAATAGTTAATGCGAACATCAGAAATTCTGAAGCCTCGCTTCAAAATTGTCACTAAAAGGACCTCAATTGATTTCTGCTATTGATTTCTTTTTTTTTTTTTTTTCACTGTGATTGAATGGAAGTACACCACCACTAACACCGTGGCTTTGAGCAGCTTGTTCTGGTCACGCTTTTGCACGTGCGAAGTAAGTATACTGTGGATGCGACAATATTGCCAACCGAGAAAGAAATGGCAGCGCGTACGTTATGTACTCGAGAGTGTCACACGAGAAGCCTAGACGCGTCCGCCCGCGAACATATTTCGGCATTGACGCTGGAGACGCGTCACGAGAGAGGGGAAAGTGAGCACGGCATATGCCGCATATAGCAGCAGTGACAACATCAGCAACAATGGCAATGCCTATTACGTCCGAACTCTGCTTTGACACAAGAAGCGAATTACCCGAGGGAAATAGGGGCGTCGGGAAAGCGTGAGGGGAGAAATGGCAGCGAAACAAAGGCGGACGAGGTAAACACAACCTATGAGTACGAAGGATGGCGGCTAGAAGGGAGAGAAAAAGAGCGAGGAGAAAAAAAGTGCGGGTTATTTGCGTCCCTTTCCCGCCATCCCTCCTTTTCCTCCATCCTTCCACCATATCCCCTCGCAGCATTTTCCACCGGTTTTGGTTTCGAAGCGCGCCGCTTAAAGCGGATATCGAGTTGAGAATAAATGAGTCCAGTCTTGGCTTTACTTCTGTGAGGCCGAAGCGTGGCGGTCCGAGAGAGTAGTAAGAACAAGACAGAAAGCAGGGGAGAGGGTGAGAAGAAAAGAAAAAAAGGCCGGCGCGACGCTGTGCCGTCGTCTGCGTGTGTGGATGGAGACAAACGAAGATGTAAAGAAGAGTGAGGAAATTGGGGTTCGGAAGGAAAAAGATGATGAGGGAGAAGCGCCCGGAAAAGCAAGCGAGAAAGGCAAGTGAGAGTAAAACACATGAGAGGGCGCGCGGTGACTGAGAAACAAATAGAGCGAACGCAGCCAAGCAGGGAAAGTGCGGCGCGCGGTCGAAGCTCCTGCGAGCAGGGGCAGCACAGAATAAGTCAAGCTTCCATGAGCAGGGAGCGCATGAGGAGAAAAGGAAGAGCAGCGATTCTATCACTCGCCTAAAATAAAAGAGGAACGCGAAGAGATGACAACGGGAGGCGCGAGGGAGAGGCTTCGAGAAGAGTGCGCCGTGGAAAAGGGGAAAAAAGGAAGACAAAACGGGTTGCGGCGCACAGGCGTCGAGAAGCGGTGCGCGCCGCCCTCGCCCCTCCTCGATTCGTCGCTGCGTGCCTGGTTGCTGCCGCCGCGCTGTCGTTATGCTGCACGGGAAAGAAAGAGCAAAGCGCGAAGACAGAACGGGGAGCCAGGCGGAGAAAGGAAAACCCGAGAGGAGTCATTTTCTTCGCTTCTGCAAACACAAGCGTGCGCAGAAGGCAGCGCTGTGCGTGTACGTGCGTGCGTTCTTGCTTGCAACCCGTCGCTGGCTTCCGTACTGGGGAAAAAGACAGCGTAAAGTGCGCCAGGCATAAGAACGTGAAAAAAAAAAGTTAAAGAAAAATGGCGCAGAGGCTGGCGAGAGATTCTTGAGATGGAAGGCGGGGGGTGATGCGGGGGTGGACGGCGGGAAAAGCCGCAAAACTTCGCTCTCTCGCGAAGGGCGAAAGACGTAGGGTGAGGGTGTGGTCGGAGGATGTAATATGAAAAATAAGCAAAGCCAGGAGAAAGAGAAGAGTGGGAATCCGGAGAAAATATCTCCTAAGATGCGGAGACATAAGAGAGGGATGGAGCAGCTAGGATAGGAGTTGCCTCTGCTGTTGCTGCGTGCGGGAAAAGCAGCCGCCCCACCACTGTAGCCGCCGCCGTCGCTGCCGTCGCTGTTGTGAACAACGTAGATGTCGCTGCGATCTGAGTGTCTGTGTTCTTTTTCATCGTTGCGCAGGGAGGCGGACAGAGGGCGCGGAGTCCCTGAAGGCTACAGCGAAGGGGGAATTCACGTATTGGCTTTACTTTTCTTTTTGTTTTTTTTTGGAGGTTTCTCTGTCTGGGCTGTTTTCTCCCTTGTTTTCCCCTTGTTACTTCCCATTTTATTCCAGCCTATTTGGCCTTTTCTCTCCCCCCCCCTCCCCCTCTCGCTCCGCGATTTCATCTTTGTTCTTGCTATTTCTACGCCCCTTTGTGTCTTCGTCGGCCTGCGTGTGAGAATGCGCGTGTATATCTTGCTGCCTTATGGATTGATTTATCCTCTGTTAGATGACTCTCAAGTTTCAAACTGCTTTATTACTTTCCGGAGGAAGGGCGCACATTTTCTCCTCTCGTTGCCATTGGGGGGCGGCGCATGGAAGACCCAAGTGGCTGAGGGGAAGAGGAGGAGCGGGAGGGAGTGATAGTTGAAATGAGAACGAAAAGAGCGAAGAACAGAAGCGAAAAGAGGAGGGTTAGAAAAAAAAAACGGCTCATAAGTGCCGGCTCAAATCCTTTATAGAGACGCGCAACAATGCACGAAGCAGAAGAAGAGTGAATTCACAGCATGATGAAGACGCTAATAGCGAGGGAAGAACAAGCATGAAGGCTTCTAGAAAAAGAAAACGGCGTAACGAGAGGTTTCCTCGCACTCTTTCCTCTAGGTTCAAGAGGGCCGCGCCGAAACAAATGTGCATGTCGAGAAAGTGGCTTTCGGTCAGCAACACAGAATGTGGGGCGAGTTTTCTATACGTTTATCTGGTTTGTGTGTACACGCTCGCTCGCTGCAGGCGCACCGTTTGTCTCTGTAATCTTTCTTTCGTCCACACTCTGTGCTCTCGGCTAAGCTATAGAAACTTCGCGGTACATCTTCGCTCTTTTCGCGCGTGTGTGCGGTTTTGTTGGATAAGTGTTTGCTATTTCAAAAGCAACATTTTTTCTGAGCGTGTGCAGCGTATCAGATGGAGAGCCAGGCGACGGGAGTCTCGAAAAGACCCATGAAAAGAAATGGGGAGAAAGAGAGTGGATGGCAGGAGGGGATTGACACTGTCTCTTTGTTGGCATGACCTAGGATGCAGTAGGCTTATATATACCTGCCATTTTCTTCTCAGTCATTTACTCTCCGTACGTAAGAACATTCTGATTATAATATTTCATCCGGCCGTTTTACCCCCTCCCCTTTTATTTTCCCTCACCTAGTATGCTTTGTTCGCATTCTGGTGTCGTGAACAGTTCATCAGAGTCTTCTAAACAACCTTTTATTTTTGCAAGAAAAAAAGAGGAAGTAATTCTGATGTGCATGCAACATGTGCGACTTTGCATTATGTGCAGCTGCTCACGCTATACTCGCAGGTCCAACTACCTTGGCTTTTCGCTTAGCACAGCGGCACAACATATAGCCTGCTTTATTGGCTCAGTTTTTGCGAGATTCGAGCCTGAAACGTTTGGCTAAGCAGTCGCACGCCATATGTTTTGAGCCAACTCGGCGGTTACCTCGACAGAGGCAAAAATGAAGACAAAAATGGCTGTTATGCCAACTTTAACGCGGGGTTGACTAGTGCAGCATTGCATTCGATGCTTTGAGGTAACGGCTACATCGATAACACCATTCTCGTCCTCATGATTTGGTTTGGTTTTGGGGATTTAACGTCCCAAAACGACTTAAGCTACGAGAAAAGCCGTAGTGCAGGACCCCGGAAGTTTCGACCACTGGGGTTCTTTAACGTGCATTGACATTGCACAGCGCACTGGCGTCTGGTTTTTCGCCTCCATCGAAGATGTCCGCCACCGCCGGGATTTAATCCCGCATCCTTGAGCACAGAAGTCGAGCGCCCTAACCACTGCATCACCGTGGCGGGACCTGGTGATTGGGATTGCGTTAACATCTTCATAAGTGCCAGTAGTGAAACCGTGTTTTTGTATGAAGGAACGATCATAAGAGAAAGCCCTTTCTCTCTCGTTTCCCACGATTACAATCTAAACAGCATGTAACATCTCCTCGAAGGGCACTCTAGTGGTATTGCTTAGCAGCAGTTCAGTGCTCCCCGCGGACCTGCTTGGAACGAACATCCAAAGCTCTTTTAAAAGATTGTTCGCGTTCAATTTGGAATAAAAGGTGCGCGACACTAAGCTTTTCTAGTGGCTGAGTGATTTTTCCGATGTTTGAAGTCTGCCGTTGTTGAACACAGAATCACGCGCACCCGTGACAGGGCAATGGTGAGCCTCTGTGCGTTCATCTACCAGGCGGGCTTGAAGTCCCGCTTACTCTTCGCCAGTAGTAGTAGGAAACGTTTATTAGCAAGAAAAAATAAAAGACTCGAGGAAAAATTACAATGGTTGGTGTTTTCATTTCAAAACTCCACTGGCCTTGGCTGCCGCTCTAGCCTGTGCAACGAGTGCGCGCTGCAGTTCAAGCTCCGAGCTTAGCAGAGAGGTCTCCTATTACTCCTTCGTGTTATATGTTTTGATGTCCGGGGGTTTCGGGCCCTTGCATCCCCATGTGATGTGGTATGTGTCGGGCCTATCGTCGCACCATGGACATTCACCTTTATGGCGCTCGGGAAAAATTATGCTGTGTTTGTGGTGATTGGGGAATGTATCTGTCTGGAGTTGCCTCCAGTCCCGAGCATCCCGAGCATTTAGCTTGTGTGGAGGGGGAAAGTGCTGTCGTTGCTGTCTCAGGAAGTGTAGTCGTGTGCTGTAAGTGGCGGAAACTTCGGGAAGAGAATTTGAGTCGGCGTTGGAGCCCGCTCGGTTGGTATGTCCTCGAGCTAGTGCGTCCGCGACCTCGTTGCCCTCTAATCCGGCGTGACCAGGCACCCACGTGATCTGATGTTTTAGGGAGGAATTGGCGCTCAGAGAGTTGGTGGTTAAGCCTAAAAGTTTCTTGGGTACTCTTCCTGCAAGTAGGAGCCGACAGACTGCTTGGGAGTCTGTCATAACGTATACACTCTGGCCTAGGCTGTCGCCATACTGGATCGCTAGCAGGACTGCTGCAACAGACGATAAGGAGTGTGCGGTAGTGGGGCTATAACTTTGGATGAAATTAAATCAGCCATTTCTGGCCTTCCGAGCCATAAATCTCCTGGCCCAGATGGTATTACTAGAGATTTCTAGAAAACATTTTCGCCTTACATAGCGGCTGTTTTGATGGAGTTTTCCAGGCATCTTATGATGTTGGTTTCCTGCCTCCGGTAAGTGTCAAACATAGGTGACGGTTTGCTCAAAGGCATAAGACTGTGCTATAAGAACTCCTATACAAGGCTAATTGTTAATCAGGAGCTAACGAAACCAATACCACTGGAATCATCGGTTCGTCAAGGATGTCCGCTGTCTCCATTGTTGTTTGCCCTTTATCTGGAACCCCTCTAGCTGTCTTAGTATAATTAACAGCGCAGCTATCCGTGGTTTCTCTCTGGCTCAATGCGAAGTTTATTTTAGCTTACGCTGATGATCTCGCCCTCTTTTGTTTCGACAAAAAGTGTACTTGAGGCTTTACATGTGAATAAACAGTTCTGCGATGTATTAGGCGCAGCTCTCAATTGAGATAATTCCAAGGGCTTTTGGTTGGGTTATTGAGGCACTAGGCCAAGGCAGTTTTGAGAAAGCAGATGACTCAGGTTCTCACTGAGTCTTTGTTTGCTCCCTACATCGTTGTATCGGCAGCCTTATCTGGCGTTTTTGGACACCAGTGTTCTAAAGCGTGTTAGGTGAACGTGCATTCAGGCAGCTGCAAAAACGTTGTTTTTCAAACTACACACAGCGACGCTGCCTATCAAGGCAGTTCTTCACGATAAGGACATGTTCGTACCCTGGACGGTGAATTGCCGTCTCTGTAACGTGCCTGATACAATTGATCATTGCTTTATTCTGTACTGAGATGCAATGTTGTTTTGAATAAGAACAGCAAGACTTAAACAAGGACGGAAGACGGACAAGCGCTGACTTGCAACTGATGTGTATTGGTTGGAACGTGGAAATTTATAAATCAGGCTCCAAACAACAAAAAATAGCATAGAGGCGATACACGTAAATGCACTGCCGCACTTTGTTGTCTCGACCGAAAGTGTATCGGGACGCATTTTTGGTTATTTTAGAGAAGTTGTCGCTAGTGTGCGATTCCTGTCTGCTCGATTTTCTTATGAATATTTATCTTGTGTTAGCAGGAAGAAGCTGTACAAGGATTTGTGTGACGTAGTTATTCCCATACCAATGTACAGGGCCTTATACAGTGGAGGACAAGGACGCGACGTACTTAAGGCGGGGGTCCCACGGTGGCCATCTTGGAATTAGTTCAAATTCTGCCACCAGGCTACGCCACTGATTCAGGACTGAGAAAGTGCCTATCGGCCTTGCCCCCAGTTGGCCGAGGGGCCCAACCATTGCTTTGTAGAGAAGTTTTCTTTTGTTGGAGGGTGGGTTTTCAAAGCCCCATTCTTCTCCCAGCCGTGCGCAGGGGGAAGCGTTCACCTGTTCTTAGCTTGACTACTGCGGATAGCAGGACTGCGGGGTGCTAGCTTGCCTTACCACGGCTGAACTTGAGCGGCGACGCGGACCGCCGCCGCTCGATTCGGCCATGACCGAATGTGCGTAACGTAAATGAAAAGTACCACCTCGTTTTGTTGTTCACTGTTCTGGATAGAGTGGAAGCTTGAGCGAGTTGATGATACATAGTCGATATATGTTCAGGATAGCTCAAGTGTATACCAAAAATGGAAAGGTGCGATATGATGGAAGATATTTATGTGGCCTTTGTATACTATACTTTGACTCACAAAAGATTTGCACCACTGCTAAAGGCAGGGGCTCCCTGGCCCATTCAAATGCGCACTGTAATAGGTAATTGTGCTCCGACGCACCCCTCGAATCGGCAAGGGCGACAGTGGGAGCACAATTGCCTATTATAGGTGGTGTGGATAGTGGTTATTCAAACAAAAGGAAGGAAAAGAGTGCTGCCGGCCCCTTCAACTGCTATCTAAAACCTGAAGCGCCCAAGCTGCAGCCGGCGGGAAAGCAAAATGATGGGGAGAGGAAAGCGAGGGGAAGTGCAGAGGGGAGCTATAACAAGAAATTACAGGGGGAGCTTTGTACATTAGTTACAAAGTACAAAAACAAAAAGGGAAACGCGTTTGCCTCGCTCGCGCGCATGCGTCCAAGTGCTCTTGGTCCATGGCGCCCAGGCCTTTCACAGTACTAAAAACATTTTGTGAGACGAAGTATACATCTTTGGTGGTTTCGTCATGAACTCTGGCTGAAATCGACACCTGTATTGTCTTTCCTTTGATACCCATCTTTTGAGCTGTTATCGCTTTTGAAGTTATGGCATTTATAGTAGGATATTCTTTCGAGCTCTCTGGTGCAGAGCTACTTTTATCAAACGTTATTGCACATAATAAAATTGCAATAAAGTCGGTTTCAATCAACAGTAATCATTTTCTTTTTTCTTTTTTTTTTTAGTTCGGGCTTTTCTAACCATAGAAACTGACGTTGGTAACCTAATGAGCTGAGAAAAGGGCGATGGCCAATTTCATTTTACCTTAGAGAGGACAGTCGGCATTGCGAAATGGGTGTGAAATACCTACCAAAAGGGTAAGCACCACGCAGCTGCCGCAATGCATTCAGGCTAAATTTTGGGGGAAATGAATTGGAGAGGGGAGGGTAGCAGACAGTTATGAGGCAACGTCGCCAGTAGAAGCGGGTTAGTTTCGCAAGCGCGTTAGACCGCTCCTTCTCGACCCTTCCCCTTTGAATCTCCTCTGTACTCTTCATTGGTTAGATGTACGTCTTTGCTGCATTGCAAATCCAGTGTACTTTCTATATATTTATTTACTTATTTATTTATTCACTACCAGCATCACCTGCTTTCATAACAAGAATAGAACGGCAATCACTCGTGCTAACCACGGTAAAATGCATAACTGGCTGCCACTGAGGCATTCTTTGGAGTGAAAGGATTCGTTTCTGTGGTTGTATGTGCAACAAAAGAATAATGCAAGACGCCCTTCGGTTACTTACTGCCCCTAGAATTTGTCCGGACATGTACTTCCTCGCGCTGCCCTGATTGGCCATTTGGCGTGCTGAACAGCTTTCTTTTTTTTTTTTTTTTTTTTTTTT
>JAJIZL010049897.1:0-20862 GCA_023969395.1 Amblyomma maculatum
TGGAAAACATGCGCAGCTGTGAGATGATGTGTGGTGCACGAAACTCTGCCAAGAACAATTCCATTTATAGCTTTCTTTTGGTGCGTTCCAACCACTCATTGGACATCAGATGTACAGACATGCAAGTACTGCCACGTTGTCTGTGTGAGACCTACTGTGTACATATGCGGCGGCCGTCGGGACGCTCTCCATACTTGCAAGTGTTCGAGACGTATACTGTCCAAGAGTATTTGTTGAACGCTGTCTCTGTTTGGTGTAGCCGGCTGAAAGAGAGATTGTTACAGCTTTGAATGAGATTTTTTTTCTTTCCTTTATATGCACACGTGCTCACTACGCTGTGTACACTGTGCGCATGCGGCAAAGTGGAGTCGTTCTAGAGCACAACAGGCATACACATAAAATGGTTATTTTGGTGTCTGTCGGAGTGGACAAGGAGAACGGAAGAGAAGGGTTTCGAAGGAGTTCTAAAGGAGGCTTGCGTTAATGTCACGGGCCAGCTGCTAATGTTGATTTTTCATACCTTAAATAATTGCAACCGCTATAAATTGTTTACTAGGGGTGCGGTAATGAGGAATAAGAGATGCCCAATGGCTTACGCATAGCCAGCTCGGGAAGCATGAAGTAGCGTCCAAAACAACCAAGAGTTGAGTTTTCAGATGTCCTATCTTTCGTGTGTCTGAAAACAAAATTGAGCTTAAAGGTCTGCATTAGAATCTTTTTCTACGAAGAGTCTTCATTATCATTCGACAAATATTAGTTAAGGTGCAATCAACTAACAACTGATTCATTATCTCGTACACGCTAAACCAAAGGTTATTACCGCACAGTATATTACCTATATAAACTTATTGAACAAGGGCACAATTATTACAAAAAGTATTGGATATATGTATTGATTATTAATATTCGTTAGAATTAACTGAAATAGCGGTTGCTGCTAAAATTATTTAAATTATTATTATTAGTATTATTACTTAAAATATATCAAAAAAGTATTTATTTTCAGGGAGGATAACGTCATTCAGTAATTCAGACCTGATGATGATTTCTTGTGCGTGTAAAATTTCTGGCAAAAATTTGGTGAATTCTCATTTTTTCGCCGTTCTAAACTCTTTGATCTTCAGATGTGACGCAGCATGAGCGGCTTTGCGAGTTAACGTTGGGGAAATGAAAGCGACTAAGACTTGCAAGACCGAGAAGACCTTCTTTCCGACGCTTCGGGTCAGCAACGGAAACTCTTATTACATGCTGTACATAAGACACGGTGATCGTTGGGCGCGTGTTGGGCTGCACTAGAACTAGTAGCTCATATTGTGGCTTTGACGTGGGGTGGTTGTTGCGTTTTGTGGTCGCAAAGAATGTTCCAGGTGTCTGCTTCGTACCACTATGCCCAAGTCGTACAGCCGGTTTAAAGCTCTTTGACGCAGCAGTGGCGTCAGCCAAAGGACAGACACTTGTGCACTCCAGAAGAGATGCTTGTCGCAGAAAACACAGGAGACAGAATCAGGAAATCGGAGTAGAATGAAACTGTTAGCGACTCGTGTTTTACTTATGATCACTTGAATTTAAGCACAAGCTGCACTTCGACCCCCCACCACTAAAAAAAGTCATTGCGCCAGTTTTACTTCTAGCATTATTGTGCAGATGTTTAGCCACCTCTTCTTCATCTCAGAACTAGCAGGAGGCTGATTGCGTTGAATAGTTGTTCTAGAAGTACACAAGAAACTTGCTCTTGCCAAAGAGGCCCCCAAGATGTGCGAGCGATTATTACAGTTTGAGTCAGTGTCAAATAGTGCCAGTCCTTTTATTATTTTTTTCCTCGTTTTAGCGAAATCGGGACTCATTCAGATAATTTAGTCCGGTTAGCTTTCTCTTGTGAATAAACTTGCCTTAGTGCTGCAGTAAGGTCGGCACAGGCTATATGGTGATGCTCACTTAAGATTTATTCATGTGTCTCTGCTGTGACGTATATTAAGAGGTGCTTTTAGATTAATTGCTTCGTGCGCATTTGAACTGGTGCATTATCACTGACCAGAAAGTAAATGCACTGCGGCAGCAAATGCCTCTTCTTTATTCCCTGTCACAAATAACTGTCTCATCACCAAATGCGTTCAGTTAAAACACAAATTAATTACAGTAGTACGATTTCAGGACGTACGCCCCGTGGACATCGTGTGGCGTTGGCGATGCTGAGGGAACGTTTTTCGCGGCGATCCGTGCAACTAGAGGGGAGTGTTGCAACGTGTGGTCGGGCTGACGCTTTTAGCAATTTTCTTTCCGTTGTTGCCGCTTCAGGTTTCCCTAGTCTCTCGGGCAAGCACTGTGTGTGTATGTGTGTGTGTGTGCGTATGCGTGTGTGTTGCGAGTGGCCGACAGCTAGTCGAGCCTTCTGACTGTTCGCGCGTCCACCGGCTGACGCGAGCGCCGTCTTCGTATTTGTAAGCGAATCTCCGCGATTAGTAGAGCCGCCGTTGAATTAAAACGCCCATCACACACAAAAAAAAAGAACTTTTGCTCCTGAATTCTTTTCGCTGCATGAAATGCGTTGCGTGCTACTGTTGTGCCTTCCTTCTGTAAGGTTTCCCTTGTCCCCTCATATATGTCCTTCCATCTGAGAGGTGCGCAGTTTTGCCCGTGCAGAACTTACACTTTCTTTGTAATTTGGTTGCATGTGCGCAGGTGCACCTCTGAAACGGCGGTAAACCAGAACCGCATAAGGGAGGAGGCAATGGCCCTTACACGACTTGGATGAAATGCGTGAATTTCGTCGCAAGCCCTCCATGGAAATAATGGGCTGGGCTCACCTGAACAATAGAGGTGCACACGTCTATTTTGTTGTTGTTTTTTTTGACAGATAACTTGGTTTTGTTTATAGGATTTGACATCTTAATGTGGCGTCGGCTTTGATGGGAAACATAGTGGTGGGCTCCGTACGTTTCTGCCACCCAGGGTTGTTAACGTGCGGTGAATTGCGCAGTGGTGGTGGTGAACTCTTTTATTGCGCCCAAAAACAGGGGACCAGTCAAAGGGCCGGTTGCGCTGACTTAGAGGAGGTCGGCGGGGATCCTTTGGGATGCCGCGGCCTCCACCACGCGTTGGATACGCCAGCGTTGGTCTGCTGGCTCGGAAGTACACAGGAGAGACTCCCACGTCTCTGGGGTGTTTGTGTTGTCTGTGTTGTAATGTGTACAAGTCCACACCATGTGTATGAGTGTGGCCGGAGTTGAGCAGTGTTTACACATGGGGGCTATCTGATCCGGAAAGATCCTGCTGTATAAGAGGGTGTGTGGAAAGCTGCCAGTTTGTAATTTGCGCCGTTGAACGGCCTCGCGTCTTGTTAGATCGCGGTGTGCGGGAGGATATGTGCACCTTTGGAGTCGGTAGTGCTGGAGTTAGTCCGTGTAAGTGGTGAGTAGAGAAGCGCGTGATATATTAGTGTCAGCGGTAGCAGGGTGGCTGATCATACTCTCGGCTCGGCAGCTGAGATCTCGAGCGAGAGTGTTTGCCTGGGCGTTTCCGCTGAGCGACTCGTGGGCTGGAGCCCAAAGAAGTAAGCGAGATGTGGAAGAGGGTGCTGTAGAACGTAGAATGTGTAACGCCTGGCAAGAGATACGGCCAGTATCGTAATTAGAATAGCCTGTTGAGAGTCACTGATGACGACTTTGGTATTAGGGTCGGCTAGCGCTAGCGCAATGGCAACCTCCTCAGCTGCGGTGACTGTTTCTGCATTGCGAATGCTGCAGGCTGTGTACCAGCTGCGGTGAGGGGCGAGAGCTACCGCCACCATCGCTGGCCTCGATGGATGTTAAGAGGCGTCCGTATACGTGACGTCCGGACGTTCACTGAAGCGTTTCTCGAATTGACGAGCCCGATCGGCCCGTCTCTCGGCGTGGTGTTCCGGGTGCATCCGTTTGATAATGGAGGAATGCGGAGATTTAGGCGATATTCCGGTGTAAGTTCAGCGTAACTTGGGGCCGATCTCGGCGGGGAGATCCCAACTTGCTGCAGTACCGCTCGGCCAGCTTGTGTGAGTGAGAGCCGCTCATACTGGGCGGTGAGGGTTGCCTCGATCAGTTCGCTCACGGTATTGGAGATTCCGAGAGCCATGAGCTTATGGGTAGCTGTGGACATGGGAAGACCTAGGGCCGTCTTGTATGCTTTTCGAAGTGATGCCTCTAGCCGTTCGCTTTCGGCACGGGTGAGACGTAAGTAGGGTCCAGAGTAGGTGATGCGGGAGCAGATGAAAGCTTGAACGAGGCGCAGGAGGTTGGACTCTCGCATGCCATGACGTTTGTTGGAGATTCGCTTAAGGAGGCGTCCGATCTCTACAACCGACTGGTCGATGCGTTGGATCGTGATGTTGTTGCTGCCGTTGGCCTGTAAATGCAAGCCCAAGATCCTGATGTTGTCTCTTCGAGGAATCGGGTTTCCTTGCACCTGGAGGTTGATGTCAGGAAGTATATTTGAAAGGCGTCGTCCCGGGGATGGGATGATGATATACTCGGACTTTGTCGCCGAGCAAGTGAGGCCAACTGTACTTAGATAATCTCCAATCCGTTCGATCGCGGTCTGTAAAGTCTCTTCAATCTGGCCATCACTGCCGCGCGTGATCCAAAGTGCGAGGTCGTCAGCATAAATGCTGTGATGCAGGTGGGGGATGTCGGCCAGTAGCTTCGGCAGGCCTATCAGTGCGACGTTAAAAAGCATCGGCGAAAGTACGGCGCCTTGCGGCGTGCCACGGTTTCCCGGAGAGATGATGGAAGGATCTCCAGTGCCGGCTTTAAGTTGCACTGTGCGGTCGGTGAGAAAGTTTCGGATGTACGCATACATGCGATGTCCAACACCGAGAGCTTGAAGTTGTTGAAGAATCGCTTCATGGAGGACGTTGTCGAATGCCTTGGCAACATCGAGGCCGACGATGACTTTCGTGTCTAGTGTACGTCTCATGACTACCTGATGATGGAGAAGAAGCATAATGTCCGGGGCCGCTAAATGAGGGCGGAAGCCGAACATTGTGTCTGGTAGAAGATGGTTGTCTTCAAGGTATCGTGAGAGTCTGGTCTGGATAACGTGTTCCATCAGCTTCCCAACGCAGGACGTGAGAGAGACGGGACGGAGGTTGGCCAAGGTTGGTGGTTTGCCCGGCTTGGGGATGAGGACTAGATTGGCGCATTTCCACTCTTGAGGGATGGTACCGCTGGCCCAACATTCTTAAAAATACTCGGTAAGAGCATGAATGGATGCGTCGTCTAGATTCCTAAGCATTTTATTTGAAATGCGGTCAGGGCCGGCCGCCGAAGTCGTCTTAAGGCGATTGAGTTCTGCTCGGACCTCCGCAAAAGTGATTGGAGCGCCTAGACAGAGATTGTCCGCGCCCTGATAGAAGGGGAGGTTGGTTGTTGGTTCAGGGCGGATGTAAGTATTTATAAGCTCCTGTTTGAGTTCATCAGACGTGCCAGGATACTGGTGGAAGATTCGCTCGAGCTGTTGGCGTGTCTGGAGCTTGCCTTCTGCTGGGTCGAGTGAATGTCGAAGGAGGTTTCACGTCTTACGAGCGTTTGGAGTCTTGTTCATCTGGTCACATATGTTGTGCCAGCTCTGTCGAGTGAGTTTTATTGCATAGTTCTCGATATTCGTATGTGCGCGCGCCAGTCTACGCCGGATATTGCGGTCCCATTTCCGAGTGGCAAGTAGAGCTTCGAGCGACTTCTTGCGCTGCCACAGATGGGCGTAGTAGCGGTCGCAGTGTGGGATACTGTCCTCTAACTCGACGGTTTGAGTGGCGTCGGCCACCTGTTTGACAATTTTGGTTGTCCACGCCTTGATATCAGTAATAGCGGGAGGTTTGTCCTGCTGTTTCCTGTGCGTCCGGAAGGAGTCCCAGTCAATCACCTGTGCCGGCCGCGTACATTGCCTGGTGGGCTCGTGTACTACGATTTCGAGTACGAAGTGATCACTCCCAATGTTTTCGTGAGTGTGACACCAAGTCGCTTTAACTCCGGAGGTCGTAAATGCAAGATCCGGCGTTGTATCACGCTGTAGGCCCGTACCGTGTCTAGTGGGGTAGGACACGTCCGTGATAAGGGTCAGCTGGTGCGTATGCCAGTCATTCCAAAGGCGTCGACCTTTAGCAGAGCCATAGTGGTAGTCCCAAGCGCGGTGATGCACATTAAAGTCACCGAGAATGAGGAGGGGTTGCCCCTGCGCCAGCGGCTGGGCTTTGAGGAAAAGCGGACCGAAAATATCCTTATGAGCTCGGGGAGGGCTGTAGACATTAATTATAAACAGACTAGTGCAACGTTTACGCGAGGGTCGAGGTAATATTTCTAAGAAGACGTATTCGGGGAAAGTTGGATCTAAATTGTGCTGGAGGACAGTGAGATTACGTTTGACGAGAGTAGCTATTCGAGGTTTTACTCGTTCCGATAGGTATGTACTGTAACCGGCAAGTTTCGTGTTCTTGTCGCATTCCTGGAGAGCTATTAGTTCGGGGCGATCACTCGCGGCGAGGAACTGCTGGAGGACCGGACGCTTACGCGCGAACCCACGACAGTTCCACTGCCAGATGGTGGTGTTACCGGAGCTGCTCGCCATGATTAGGCTGGGATATTTGTGGGGTTTGAACGGGTGTCGGCGCAGGGGCCGCGGGTACAACAGCAGCGAGGAGTTTGCCCTGTGCTTCTATAGCTTTGCTCAGCATCTCAAATTGTTGCGTGACTTGTGAGCCGATTGTGTGGAGTGAGCGTTCGATGTGTGCTTCTAAAGCCTTGATGCGAGTTTGACTTAGGTTGCAGCTTTCCTCAACTTTGGCAAAACGCGCCTGCGAACCCTCCGCGGGTGAGTCGGTGTCGGACGTTGCTTTGCGTTTTTGAGCTGATCGGTTGGGAGGAGCGATATCCATAGGTACTGAATCATATGATCCCTGCGGATGCGGGGGAGACGGAGTGAGTGTGGCCGTCGGCTTTTCGAGAGCCTCTACTCTGAGTATAAGTTGTTGGATGACTGCTGTCAGTTCCATAAACGCTTTGTGTGTGTCTAGAGTAGTGGGAGTCCCTTCCTGCGTACTCACCGGTTCTTGACGTTCTCGTAGATCTGGTAGAGATGGTGGTAGCCCAGGTGGCTGCTGCAAAGGATGAGGAGAGTCCCCTGTCTGCTGGACGACTGCAGGTGGCCCGGGATTGGTCCGGGAGGTCCCCTGAGAACCCATCCGTGGAGCGGGAGACTTGAGCGGGGGAAAAGAGCTCGAGCGGTCTCGGAGCTGCCGCTGCTGGCTATCGGAGCGTTGCCGGTCCCATCGGCTGGTGCGCTGGAGTGTGATCCGGTTGGCGGTCTCTTGGGTCTTGAGTTTCTCTTCCTCAGCATTTCGAATTTTCTCCCACTTCCTGCGCTTGACTTCGTAAGGAATCCTGAAGATTTCCCTGCAGCGACTATCGCCCGTGAGATGTTCTTTGCCGCACAGGCGGCAGATTGGTTTGCACGTGTGGTCGTTGGTAGGATTGGATAGTCCGCAACCTTTGCAGTTGGTAGTTGTGCTTGCACAAACATCGACTCGACGACCGAGCTGGCCACAGCGATAGCACACCTCGTACTTCTTCTTGAATAAGTTGCATCTGTGGCGACTATTGCAAAAGTAGACCCAGGTAGGCACTTGGCGCTGAGCGAATGTGATGAGTACTGCGGTGGTGTTCCCGAGCCGCCGGAAGTCCACAATGGGTGAGTCACGGTTGTCTTGTAACTCTGCTTGGATTGTATTTCGATCCAGTCGGCGGTCGACGTCGCGAATCACACCACGGCTCGAACTATCATCTGGAGCGCAGTAGACGGATATCTCATACGCCTTGTTGTCAATGGCGATCTCTTTGAGTTGCATCACCCGTTCAGCTCTTTCAACGACTGGGGTGCAGTACGCGAAAGTATTCTGGATCAGGTTAGCTTGCATTAGGTCTTCGTGACGAACAGCGTCCCTGGTGAAGTGAGCAGCAGTGCAAATCGCTTCCAGTAGTTGGTAGGTAGGTAGGCACCGCGACCAGGATCGCACTCACGACCTCGAGGTCAGCAGTAGAGAGCTGTAATCCCTGTGCACATTTGCGGGTCATGTGCACGTGCCATAGGCTTAAAGAATACACGGGACTGTATGGGCCAGCGTTGACAGAAGCGCAATATAACAGCAGCCATTTTGTTTCATGCACTAGGGTAATCTAAAGAAGTCTTGAGGATACTTAAGACTCCCCATGAGCGATAAGGCGAAAGCCTTTGAGATTGATTATACTGTAGTGCTTATTTGCCACAGCCCTGCCAATCACACAGTGCTTCTTCAGTGTCGTACTCGAAGTGAGCAGCTCCACTCGGTGACCATGGCGTGCGCTCGTGGCGGTGCTTGGTTTTCATAGCTAGAGGCAGATGGCGTGCGCCATTCGCCCGCTTGGCGACCGGGCTGAAGGCGTCATTGCTGTGCCCCTACGTTGCCATGGAGGCGGCAGGAATGGTAGACAAGGAGAACTAAGACATGGTTCTCACGTTCCCGGCGTGGCTTAGCCGCTTAACGCGTTGGGCTGGTGATCGGAGGTGTAGGAATTGGATTTCCGAAGAAAATCTTATTAAAGGTTAAACAGAAATCCGCCGATATTCTGTGGAATCGCGTGTACACATCTCACGAAAGCAAAGATCCTACTAATACTGATCAGCATATAAAGGCTTCCACCTTAAAAGTGGCACAGTGACACAGATGAGTCTGCAAGCTTTTAATGCGATGGTTAAAGGCACCTCTGCCTTGTCAGATGGAAGTGAGGATGCATGCACCAGGTGCAGTCCTGCTATGATGGTACAGACTTCTACCAGCAACCATCATCATCCTACGACAACCCCGTGCATGGATGGATGGGAAAACATTTATTTCATCGGCTTTAAGTGGTTTAGTTTGCTTGCTGGCCGCGCCAGATGGCCGCCAGTTGCGTCCTGTCGGCGATCTCTTCGGCCCACTCAGTGACCCGAGCCTGGATGGCCGGGTCCGAGCAGCGCAGCACGGCCTCCCACTCCTCCAGAGATGGAGCTGGCAGCAAATCGGCGGGTGGCGGATAGGCCGCGCACCCCCATGTAATGTGGTCTAAAGTAGCGTCGACGCCACACTCTTTGCATTCAGGGTCAACCTGCTCTTTGAATATATGTGAATAAACTTTGGGGCAGGGAAAGGAGCGGGTTTGTAGCTGGCGCCAGATTATCTCCTGGGCCTTGCTTAATGAATTGTGCGGTGGAGGGAAGATGCGCCTTTCCAGGCTAAAATGGCGAGTTATATCATGGAACGAGAGCAGGCCCTCCCTCGCGCCCGCGGGAAACGAGGTGCTCACAGCCCGGCCGACGAAACCTTGGGCATATTCGTGAGCCTTCTCGTTCCCGGGATTGCCCGAGTGAGCCGGAACCCATACCAGTTCTATCGTCCTACCAGGGACTGGACGGTAGCTTTTAAGGATACTCCTGGCGGCAGCCGACAGACGGCCCCTCCCGAAATTCCGTACGGCTGTTTTGGAATCACTGACTATAACATCTGCTTCGGTAGAAGCGATAGCCAGCGCAATGGCTGCTTCCTCTGCAGCCTCGGAGGTTCTGGTGCGTACAGTAGCTGAAGCTAAGATTTTGGTAGGCGTGGACTCACGGGCCCCAGTCACCGCAAAAATCGCGAAACCGCGGTCCGTCTCTTCATATTCGGCCGCATCTACGTAAGCAACCGAATGGTTTTCTTTGTATTCGGTGTGTAATGCACGTGCGCGTGCTAGTCGCCTGCCTTCGTGGTGAATGGGGTGCATATTCTTAGGGAGGGGCTTGATAACAAGCTCTTTCCTGATTGCTGTGGGTATTTGCCTAGAATCGTCCGCCATGGGTTCGGCATTGATGCCTAGCCTCAGCAAGACAAGCCTCCCGGCTTTGGTGCGCGCCAGTCTGGAGTACTGCGCTATTAAATGCGCTTCCTTGAGTTCATCAAGTGTGTTGTGCATTCCAAGAGCTAAGAGCCTATCGGTTGAGGTGTTTCTCGATAGTCCTAGTGCTGTCTTGTAAGCTTGCCGGATAAGAGATTCAACCTTTTGCTTTTCGTCTTGGTAAAGGTGCAGATAGGGCAGGGTGTAGACTAGCCTGGTGATGACGAAAGCCTGAATGAGTCGACAGGTGTCGCGTTCTTTCATGCCCATCCTCTTGTTTGCTATTCGCTTGATTAGTCTGGCTGTTTGGGTGACTGTTGTGGTCAGTTTATCTAATGAGACCTCCCGCACCACAGGGATTGGGGGAGGGGGGGGGGGTGTTTCGGGGAGTGGGCTTTGCGCAGCCAAGGGGTTCATGTAATCTGTCTTATCCCCGCTGAGGCGGGGTCGCGTCACGTCCGCGCCACCCCGGCGGGTCAAAGCCTGACGCGAGCAATCTTCTAGTATCTACTTCGATCTCTCCATTTCTTCCGTGAAAATTATCATATCATGGTGAGTCCCCATTCTCCTTGTAACTTTTTCTTGCCAAGGTGGCGTATTTCGTCTTCAAGGTAAAACCTGTAGCTCCTTCCTAATTTTCTTTTTCATCTCGAGGAATCATGATGTCTTCGCGATGAAGGCTGCTCGGCATCTCGCGATCCAGGTTTGATAATTTATTGTGACGACGGCCAGGGAGAACAGTTTTCGTGCTTCGCATGCATGGCACCCTTCTTCAGAAAATCCGACACTGGCTTCGGCGTTGGGAGGAATCACGGAAATTTCACAGGCAGGCGGGTGTTGGTAATGACATTGCCGGCAACTAATTGGTCAGCGAGTTGTGTGATGCTACGAGACTACACGAAATGGACGAGTTGGCAGAACCTGTCATATTGGGCAACTCCTTTGAGACGGGAATAAAATACACAGGGACGCTTAGACCACGTGACCGCGATTCGAAGTGGGATAGGATGGTATCTATACGTCCAATCGAAAAACAAAAATGTCTGGGAGTGGGGATTGCAAAAAATGGCATAGTAAATAAATGACTGCTTCGGTTTATCCCTCCCCCACATCCCAGAAAAAAAATTAGAGGTTTTCTTAAATGTCTCTTAAGAGGAGAACGGTGATCAGTTCAGTTTAGTTCAGTCGTTCAGTCGTGTCCGACTCTTCGTGACCCTATGGACCATGTCACGCACGCTTTCCGGTCTCTATCTTCCTAACACCACATAACTTCGTCTGCAGCGCCTCGAGGATGCCATCTAACCATCGCGTTCGCTGCCTACCCCTTCTCCGGTGACCCTCAACCTTTCCCAACATCAAATCTTTCTCCAGCGACTCCTCTCTTCTCATCAGATGACCAAATTAGCTGAGCTTTAACTTTAGAATTTGACCCTCCAATGAGCAGTCAGGGTTTATGGTCGACAATATCGACTGATGTGATCTTCTGGCGATAGCATACCCTCAAGTCATCGTTTGAGATATTGGTCATTAAAAGTCATTTAGTCATTATTAGGCATCATTATTAGTTTTTAGCATTATTCATTGACTCTATCGATGTAACTTTTGTCATTACCTATCACCATCAATCGTTTTTACTCTTAACTCATAATCTCCCTTTTCACACGTCTGCTATTTGCGAGTGACACATAGGCGCACTGATGCGACGCACAAATCATGTGCACAGCTCCCGCGCGTAGGTTCTCGCTCCACGAGCCTAGAAAGACTTTCGCGTTAACAATTATGACAAAGGAAAAGCAGAGTTCAGCTCCGCGACGATATACAGCGAATTTGGGAGATTGGTTCATCTGCAATTTCGATTAGTGCCCCTCCCAACACCAGCCAATTTCACGGACTTCCCTCATGCGAAGGCCCAGAGTGGGTTCCAAGTAATAGCCTACGACCGGCAGGGCATAATGATTAAGGAATCAGATTCACAACCGCGAGATTCCTTGTTCAATCTCAGCTGTCTGCTGAATGAAGCCCGCTGTCTTTGGAGGGAGGAATCACGGCGATGCTGTGAGTCGATGATTTTAAACGAAAACTCTTGACCACGTGGTTTTGAGGCGCGCACTACTGAGGTCAGCGCACGCAGTGAGCTGTATCGATTCATCGTTTTTCGGATCCTGTCAGTGCCGGTTTATTTTATAGAAACTCTCACTTCCGTCAGTCATCGATGGTCATGGCGGGAGTGTCGCTGTTTGAGAATACTGCCTTGATGCTTTATTCTGACGGACGAACAATAAGCTTGTACATGAGGAGGTATGTGAGATGAGTTCTCATGTCGGGGGAAATATGGTACCGCGTGGGACGTCACTAGAAGTTTACATTATACGAGTTATACGTCACCACGACGTATTCCAGAGAGGTGATTATGAGTGACGTGAGTGAAAGAAGCCCTCCTACTGCGAACGTAACCTCTCTCCTGATGGTTAAAGTGGCTGCTAGTAGTACTCTACGACATACTTTAATCAAAAGAAGGGGTCTATATTAGCTCCCCCTGTAAAAACAAATGCTAGGAATAATATTTTTAAATGACACAAAGTATTGACACTTCTTTATGACGCTTTCTATGTTTATTCACCATAAGTATTTGTATCGGGAAACTTTTCATACTTGTGATATCAGAATGTAGCCAAACCAGACGTGTACTACTGCTGTGTATCATCCTCCTCCTCCTCCTCCTCCTCCTCCTCCTCCTCCTCCTCCTCCTCATCATCATCATCATCATCATCATCATCATCATCATCATCAGCCTGATTATACCCACTGCACGGCGAAGGCCTCTCCCATATTTCTCCACTTAACCCGATTCTGTGCTAGCTGCATCCACTTGACCCCCGCAAACTTCTTCACCTCATCCGCCCACATAGCTTTCTGCCGCCCCCTGCTACGCTTTCCTTCCCTTGGAATCCAGTTTGTTACCCTAAGCTACCATCGGTTATCCTCTCTTCGCACTACATGTCCTGCCCATGCCCATTTCTTTTTCTTAATTTCCACTAGAATGTCAGTAACTTGAGTTATTTCTCTGACCCACTCTGCATCCTTCCATCTCTTAATGTTACCCCTACCAATTTTCGTTTCATAGCCCTCTGGGTTGTCCTCAACTTAAGTACAACTCTCTTGGTTAGCCTCCACGTTTCAGCCCCATAGGTGAGTACAGGTAAGATGCAACTGTTGTATACTTTCCTCTTGAGCGATACCGGTAAGCTGCTAGTCATAATCTGCGAGTGCTTGCCAAATGCGCTCCATCCCAATCTTATTCTTCTTGTTATTTCCTTTTCATGGTCCGGATCTGCGGTTACTACCTGTCCTAAGTAGACATATTCGCCTACTACTTCCAGTACTTCGCTACCTAATGTAAACTTCTGTTCCTTCCCGAGGCTGTTGAACATTACCTTAGTCTTCTGCATATTGATTTTCAAGCCTACCTTTCTACTTTTCCTGTCTAGGTCATCAATCATTATTTGCAGGTGATCCCCCGAGTTACTTAGCAAGGCAATGTCATCAGCAAATCGCAGATTACTGAGGTATTCTCCATCTACCCTTATCACTAACTGCTCCCATTCCAAGTCTCTGAATACTTCCTCTAAGCAAGCTGTGAATAGTACTGGGGAGATTGTGTCTCCTTGCCTAACACCTTTCTTTATGGGAATTTTGTTACTTTCTTTATGCAGAACTATCGTTGCTGTGCAGCCACTATACATCTTCCAGCACTTTCACGTACGACTCGTCTGCCCCCTGATTTCGCAATGCCTGCATCACCGCCGATGTTTCAACTGAGTCAAATGCTTTTTCGTAATCAATGAATGCTATGTATAAGGGCTGGTTATATTCCGAGCATTTTTCTATCACCTGATTGATGGTATGGATATGATCGATAGTAGAGTACCGTTTCCGAAAACCTGCTTGATCCTTTGTATAATACAACTGTGTACAATACAACTTACCTTACGCGCCAAGGCCTGAATATTTTTAAGAAAACAGGTACGGGAAGCACTACAAGCGACTTTTATCATTCTCAATCTCGTGTACAAGATTAAATTCTCATCAAAGATACAGTGTATAAGAAACGAATAGGAATCGCAAGTCTAGTTCTCCACATGATACTTTATTTTCCGTTATTTTTAGATTAGTAATTGGGGTTTTTCGAAGCCAATCAACTGATGTCTGCTTCCGTGTTGGCAAAGACAAGTCCTCATTGAAGAAGCAGCCCAATATTTAATACCTTGCGCTAAAAATGGTTTTCTAGCCTTTACATTGAGAATGGCCAATTTGCGAATAAATGCGAACGTTTGCTAGAAGCAAGTAAACTCAAACTGCGCGTGCTTTACAAAGCGTTATTTGTTGTAGTCACTCGGGAAGGCGAAATACGCACGTCTATAGAAATGTCATCTCTCCCGAATGCCTTTTTTATGAAATACTGTAATAAGTCACTCTTAATTTGACTTCAGTCAAACAGACTTCACAGGTTGAAAAAATAATTTTCTGTTTTGGAGGTAGTACTCCTTCTTTGAAGTAAAGAAGTAGAAGATCATGTTGGTTGTCACCCTTGTGTTCGTCGTCCTGAGGTTTTCAACCGCAACAAAAGACGTGAATATGACCGCGATGACCAACTCCAGCGGCTTGGTAGGCTGGTTGGGTGAGAACGTGGAGCTTACGTACAACGTCAGCACACGCGTCGGAATCATAGTGGAATGCACAAGGAACGGCGACCATGTGACCTCGTACTTTGTCCTGGTAAGTCACCTGATTGATATGTCGATTTTATGCGCGCTGTAAAATTATCCCACATTCATGCGTGCCTCCTCACTCGTCGTGGTGAGCCTACGGCTATAGTGTGGTCTGCTGTGTCGAAGCTCGCGGATGGAATGCAGACCATAGCGGCCATATTTAAGAATACTGAAACTACTCGGTGCTGTGCGATGTCAGCTTACATTAATTGCTGAGGTCAAATGTTGGTGAGCGGGAAAATATAGCGGGAGAGGGGGTTGAGCATGGATTGAACCTAGTAACAAAGCGAAAGCTGTGAGTGTTGCAGCGATAGCCTTTTTAACACCAGGTTTTGAACCCGCGGTTTTTTTTTTCATAATTTTAATTTAAATTACGTTTTGGGGAAAGAAAGGTGCCTTATACTTTTAGGTGGACGCCACGGAACTGTGGAGACCTACACCTAACCAGGTCATGATCATGTTTTCATATTTTTCTCGTATATTGGACATTCGTTTAGAAGAAAGGAAATGCGCAGTATCTGTCAGACATGAGGAAAGGAAGATGGGAGTGGAGGCGGAGGGAATGAGGTTCCGTAGTGAAAGGCTACGGAGTATAATTTGGCCAACTTTGGGCCTTTAACGTGCGTGGACATCACACAACCCAGGCCGGCCCACTCCGCTTTGGTCGTAAACGGCCGAGGAGTTCCAATTTGCGCTGCGGCTATCTCGGGACGCAATATAGAGGCCGCGGAGGAAGTGGCGATCGCTTTAGCTTGCGCAGAAACAAAAGCAATAATTATCATAAGCGACAGTAAGACTGCCATTGAAAACACTGGAAAAGGCAGGATCTCGCAGGAGGCGGCAAATACCCTTAGCGAACATCCACTGAACAGGAAAATTCAGATAATCTAACACCTGCGCACGCTGCCGTCCTTGGCAACGAGGCGGCCCATGAGGTAGCTTGAGCACTTTACTTCCGGGCAGTCATGCCCCCCCCCCCTCCACCCCGACGACTGGTGTAACGAGGAGCGGTTGCTAAATTATGGGATAATAATCAACCATTATCAATAATAATCAACCCTCCGCCCCAGACCCAAAATTGAATAACAAAGAAGCTGCTGCATGGAGGCACTTGCAAACTAATATGTTCATGAATCCGGTCTTGGCGTACCATGTGTACCCCGAGACGAGAGACCATGATAGATGTAGTGATTGTCGGGTGAGAGGGCCCTCGACTACATAACATGGGAATTCGCGCACTCTCCCGGGGTGGGACAAAATATAGTTAGTAGAGAGAACTGAGAGACCCTGCTCCAAAGCTCGGACCCTGAGCTCCAGCGGAACATCGTCCACCTGGCGCAGAAGGTTGCCATTGGTCAAGGCCTGCCAGCCAACCTTTAACGTGGCGGCTCCCGTCTCCCAGGCCTACGTGCCGGGGGCCGGGGAGATCGGCTTCTTCTAGTAGAAAATAAAGTTTTTCAATCAATAAGCTAATAAAATTAAAGAGCACTGCATAATCTGCATTGGAGTAATGCGAAAGCACGGATGCTGCTGTTGGATGCTTCTGGTTGCATTTAGTTGCTTAATTCATTTCTTGTTTGCCCATTTTAGTTAGTGGTACTTTCAAATTGCGCGCCAATCCCTTCCTATGCCCTTTTTTCGGCTCTATTTGCAGTTGCGTGGCGTCACATCCTAGACCTCATATCCACTACGGCACCCCTTTCTCTCTTTCCGCTTTCACTTCTACCTTCCTCCCTTCCCTTATGCGCGGTTCAGGTGTCCACAAAACAAGTGTAGCAGATACTGCATCTTACCTTTCCTGTGAACCAGCTATTCTAATTGATTATCTAATTAACTTATTGGCCTAATTATTCTTTCAGAAACATTACGTCACCCTCTATCGATTGACACCACTCGTTAACCTCTACCACTTCTCAGTTACAACTACTGTGGAACAATTTTGCGGACATGTTCTGCGGACAAGATCTGCGGACACGGCCTGCGACAGGCTCTGCGGACACGGTCTGCGAACAGAAATCTGTGAACATAGCGAAGTAATGCTTTCGCATTAATAATAATAGGTTCACAGGAAAGGAAAGGCGCACTATCTGTCAGACGTACCGTGGGCACCCAAACCGCCCCGTAAGGGAATGGGGACTGACAGCAGAAAGAGCTTTAAAAAGGAGCCGTAGTGGAGAGCTACGAAGTAATTTCGACCACCTGGGGATCTTTAACGTGCACTGACATTGCACAGCTTGCCCCGCCAAGGTGGTGCAATGGTAAGACGCCCGACTACTGTGCCAGAATGAATGAAAAACTTTATTTCGACAAAGGGAATTCTTCCGGCGTGGGTGGGGCCCTCAGTCCAGAGCGCCAGTGGCCTTTACCGTCTTGCGTTGGTTGGTTGGTTGGTTCATAGGAAGGGAAAGGCGCAGTATCTGTCACATTTGCTCTGTGGACACCTGAACCGCGCCGTAAGGGAAGGGATGAAGGTGGGAGTGAAAGTTTATAGAGAGAAAGGGGGGCCTAAGTGGAGGGCTACGGAGTAATTTCGACCACCTGGGGATCTTTAACGTGCGCTGACATCGCACAGCACACGGACGCCACTTCGTTTCGCCTCCATCGAAACGCAGCCGCCGAGGCCAGGATTCGATCCCTGTTGATCAGTTTGAGCTGGTCATCAGGCGTCGAGCAGGACAGCGCAGCCTCCCACTGCTGCGGTGTTAGTGTGGTGTTTAATGGCGTTATCTTTGTTTTTTGACACGCCCATGTAACATGGTAGAGTGTAGGGGGTTCCCCGCATAGTGGGCATTTATTAACGCCCTTTACTTCGCTATTATCACAGATTTCTGTCCGCAGACCGTGTCCGCAGACCGCGTCTACAAAATCGTGTCCGCAGCAGTTGCGAGTAATTGAGAAGTGGTAGAAGTTAATAACGGGTGTCAATTCATAGAGGGTGACGTAATGTTGTGTTCGAAATAATAATTAAGTCAATAAACTAATTAGGTAATTATTTAGAGCCAAAATATGCAAAATCGTGTTCACAGCAGTTGTGAGTAATTGAAATGTCGTAGAGGTTAATCAGTGGTGTCGATTGATAGAGGGTGACGTAGTGTTGTGTGCTAAAAATAATTAGCCCACTAGGTTAAGTAGGTAATTATTTAGAGGCAGAAATGAAAAATTAAAGGCGAAAATGGTCTTATTAGCGAATGGCTTGGCGCCACATTTTAATGTATCAAACACTACAATAGTTAATTAAAGACCATTTGTTTAGCCTACACCAGCCACACCAGTGCACCAAAAGTCATTGTAGATATTGGAGGTTTTCTACACTAGTGTAGCTGGTGTAGGTTAAACAAATGGCCCTTAAATCAGTCAGAGTGACGCCAAGGAGGTGACGTCACGTAACCGGAAGTAGAGCCGAAAAAGGGCACAGGAAGGGATTGGCGTGCAATTTGAAAGTACCGAAGACTAAAATGGGTAAACTAGAAGTGAATATTGTGACGTAGAGGATGTGATGTCTCGCAACCGGAAGTAGAACCAAAAAAGGGCATATGAAGGGTTTGGCGCGCGATTCGAAAGTACCAAAGACTAAAATAGGTAAACAAGAAGTGAATTAAGCAACTAAAAGCAACTAGAAGCAACCAGAAGCAACCAGAAGCAACCAACCGCAGCATCCGTGCTTTCGCGTTACTCCAATGCAGATTCTGCAGTGCTCTTTAATTTTCTTATATGTTGTGAGATGGATTTTACTGAGTTCCCGAATTCGATCCCGACCGCCGGCGGCTGCGTTTCGATGTTGTTGCTGTTGTGGCTGTCGGAAAAAGGAAAAGAAAATGCACGGGCCTGCTACTGGCTTTGTAGCTGAGCCACCTCCGCTGCCTCGTGCAGACAGAAGAAAGTAGAGACAATTTAGCCAAGCGTAGCCAGGCGGCTCTTCTGTTTCTTCAGCACGCCGCCGCCGCTTGGCTGCAGCAGAGCGTTCTCTCGCCCTATACGCATCATCCGATATACCGCAAGGCTGCGCCCCGACTACTGCGAGGAGCCGAGACACAGCCCCATTTATCCTCCTGGCGTGACGTCACAAACAGAGAGCGTCCTCTCTCGGCTACGACACAGCGCCGTGTATGGACTCGTCGCCACCATCCGATGGCGCTAGCGGGGCAGTGCCACCTAGAACTAGTTTCAGGCCTGCTCACTGCCGCCGTGACGTCACGCGGCTTGACCGAGCCGCGCGGAAGCGGGAGGTCGTGAAGCGCAAATCATCGCCTCTGCGGAAAGGAGTGGTCGCGGTTGAGTGCCCCACTATAATAGTTTTATTTTGCCTTTGCATTTTGATTGGCGCTAATGTTAGGAGTGCATATTGCTTTAAAATCCGTGCTCATTTATCTGGAAGGCAATTTATTATTCCGCTAAGTATAAGATTGTGCGCCATGGAACATGTGGCTCAACAAAGTAACGAAATAAAAAAGGTACATTTAATGAGTCTTTATTAACTCACACGCTTGCCACATACACACTGTGTCCAGAGAACACATATGGAAACATTTATTGCTCATTTTGCAAACTTTTGCAATTTCCTCTGTTGAGTCGGCGTTTTTATACCCTTCACAACATCAGTCTTCATAGAAACGTAGTTCTTCAGAAGTGTGTTTGCTGCTGGCACAAGTATGTTTGTCAGCACAGTGTCAGGATGGTGACCATTGTTACAAACATCAAAATCCTCTGTTTCACAGAGATGTCTCGTGACAGCTACAAGCAGCTCCCTCTGTTTAGGTGTTGCATGAAAACGTGCAGCATTCGCTTTGCTGGTAAGCTGTTCTAAGACAATGTGGGCGTGTAAAACCGCATTAATGACAGCCGGTTGCGGAAACTTCAGAGCGCCTCTCGAGAGGTTTTCGATTAGGAGATTCCTTTCAAGTTGAACTTCCCGGTCCTCAGACGTAATATTCATGGCACAATACTGACAGGGCAGCTTTTTTAACGCGGCGTGGGCGCAAAAGCCTGCGATGTATGTTATCACGGGCGGAATGGACTCTTTATTTCTTATATCACGATCCGACACCTCTATACCGTACTCCTCTGTCAACTGAGCTCCGTCAAGTGTTTCAGCACATGGCTTCTGCAGTTCCTGCATATCTGGCAAAAGCGAACTGTCTTGTAGCCTCAGTTTTTTCTCTGACTCAAAGACTTGCTGTATTGAAATGTGATAATTTGTTCCAGACAGCCGACGGTACTGTCCAAACCTTTCCTCTAGACTGTCGGTCTGAAATTTGCCCAGCAACACATAGTCGAAATTCAATTCTTCAAGGCAGTACCGGCACAGTTCGACAAGCGAGTAACAAGTCAGCCGCAGCGCTGCGTGGGTTTCAGTGGTTAGTGCGCCTGTATCCATCCCGATGTCTCGCCATGTGTAAAACCAATCCACAAATTTATTAAGAAATTCTATCTGCCTGTCAGTCAAACTCCTTACTGGATCCTGGAGCGGATCTCTTAGGCGCCGGCCCTTGGAGGGGCTTTTCACGTTGACTATATGCAACCACTTCAGTATTAGGTCAATGAAATGCGCTGTCCGTGCGGCGTAGTTCAAACTACGCTCGTTTCCGCGCATATTTAGAGCCTCCACCACAAATGAACTAAAAACTTTTAAAACCAGCTTCACATTCTGGCGCTCAATGTTGGATGGATGCAGTGCTTTGTAGCTCAATCCATAACCAAACTTTGCGACGCTGTGTTGCTCCGAAGCGTGCAAGTCTCGAAGAGCTTTGAAAGAGGCTCCATTAACCCGAACTAACGGAGATGCACTAGGAAATTCAGGGTAGAAGATGCACGTTCCTGGATTTTTCTGGTTCAACCAGTTGTTTCGTATGCACTTCAGGAGGTGGACTGGGTCTACTACATAAAAAAGGGGTCTTGAATCGTCCACTGGGTGAGGGTACACGATGTAAACTGTTCGTGTTTTAGAAAACAAGGACATCACTTTTCTATTTATGGAATTGTTATCTGTTATTACTGCTATGACAGTAAGCCCTGAATTCTCGAGCTCCAATATTGTCTTTCTTAGGAAATTGGACTGCTTCAATTTGTTCGACACTGGCAGAATGTGTGCGACATCCTTTTGTGATGATAGCAAGCACTGCGTCATAAAAACATGCGCAGTTTTGGCTGCTTCGGAAGAATTAGAAGCTGCCCCGGTCACCGAT
>JAJIZL010049912.1:0-16014 GCA_023969395.1 Amblyomma maculatum
AGTGTTGATGAATGTCGGAGATAATTGGAATGAACGGTGGTTATAGCTGGATAAACGGGAAATATGGCCCCGGTAGCCGCAATAATAACAAACAGGGCAAGCTGTGCGCCAGGTGGTGCAGTATGACGCGGTCTGGGTGTACGTTGGCACAGAGCAGGTGGTAGGGACGGTCGACGGTGTGGGGAGGAGGCCAACTCTTCTTTGATAATGCTGCGCTTGCCGGCACTGGGAGGATGTGGCTCAGGTGCGGATCGGCACGAATCACCTTGAGCTCATCACGAATAAGTCCGCGGATAAGCACATGGAGGTCGAAGTCTTCAGTAGAACTGAAGGAAGTTGGATCAGGCTGGAGACGGATGGACTGAAGTTCATAGGTAGAAATGACTGCGTCGATCGTAGTATAGGTTCTGCACGGCCATGGCGTTGAAGGCGAATAATCCAATGCACTTAAGGACGTGTCGGATCCGCTCAGCCTTCTGCATAGCGTCATTTACATGCCGCCAAAGTGCGAGGACGTCTTCAATATAAGATGTGTAAGTCTCACCGGATCGCTGAACTCGAGCATCCAGCTTCTTCTTGGCGGATTCTGTTCGAACAACAGGAGCGCAGAATATCTCGCGTAGGTAACTTTTTCTTGAATGTGGCCCAGTCCAGAATTGTCGACTCGTGGTTCAAAAACCAGATTTTGGCCACATCGGTCAAGTAAAACGGGCACGTTTATAGGTTTAAGGGAGTCGTCCCACCGGTTGAAGGCACTGACGCGGTCGTAGTGTCAAGCCAGTCATCAGCGCCGTCGCCGCGGAGACCGTCAAACATTTGAGGGTCGCGCTGACAGCTGCTCACAGTCCATGCAGTAAGGGGAGCTGGGGTGGAGTGGGAAGAACCTAAAACAGCGGCGGTCCCCTTTTGGGTCAAGACGATGCTGGTAGCGGTCAAGCGGCGACCGGAACGGAGCTCCAGGTAGATGCAGGTGGCGAGGTAGCGGGGAAATCAAGACACACCTCCACCCCGTGTAAGGACGGGCTTGGTGGACCAGGTTTATTGGAGACCTGAAGCTCGGGCCGCACACGGAAGCGAATCACACTGAGCGATGAAGATAGTTATCGTCAAGAGAGAAGGATGGAGATGAAGCAGCACGTGCACCCGTGTGAAAGATGAAGCAGCATACAGCGCTCACAATATATATTGGTGTGTTCAGATAAGAACAGTAATCGAGGTACCATGACAATTCTTTGTTCTCAATGAAATTTTGATATGTGATGGGTAAACGTCTCGACATAAAGAAATAGGCTTTGGTTTCGCAAGATACGGCGTAGTTCTCTCGGAACAAAAATCGTATATCACTGCAGATGGAAAATACTGTTTTGACACTTCAAAAAGTTGCAAGTTTGGAGATCTGCTCCTAGCGTATTAAAATTTTGTCTATTCTTTTTTACTCATTAAATCTATGCAACTTTTGGTTTTATGCGAACTATTAGAAATTGTTTTATTGTTGCGGTTGATTTAGTAAAAAATCCAAAACTTCGCTCCGGAAGCAACGCGCTACAAAAAAAGTCCATTTTTAAATACGGTCATTATGCGTTATATTGATTGCATCAAATAATTTTTGAGTTTTTTATTCAGATAATTTCCTTAAAGTTAGATGAAATTGGCAGCAGCTCTAGATGGCTAGGTGTGCTCTCCACAACGCATCAAACTCGCCCAATATTCAAAAATAGGAAAAAAAGGCGCAACTCCCATTGCAATCTAAAAAAAAAAAAAAATCATCATCGATTTTTATGAACATTTTTCTCGGGAATCTTCAGCACCTCTGAAATATTACGGCCTGAAAAAGTGTCACATTACGTTGTTTAAAATTATAAAAGTAAATATAAAAGTGAGCGCTGGTTTTGAAAATTGTCAATATGCAGACCTACATTCTGGCAAAACTTCAAAAGTGTTTCCACTGAAACTTTTTCTCTATATTATTCGGGAACGCAGTTGATTATTGTTTGCCAATGTAAGCAGGACTTCTGTTTTCTTGGCTCTTTTTCGTGTTAAACGTCCCATCATATCATTCGCTTTTTTCACTGTACATATGCAAATCACGCTGAAAATCTACTTCATCCAGAGACGTGAGTATGGTGGGAATAGATGAAACTGTGTACTTTCTTCATTCAGTAGCTTCTGTGTGAAAACTGCTTATTTTCAGGTAAGCAGAACTTGTTATATACACTAAAATTATTTTTATTAATTTTACTGGTTTCATTTTAGAAGCATTTCACCATGCTATATGTGCGTCAAAAAAAAAAAAAAAAAAGATATATGACCTGTCATGACCGTTCCCGATGGTTTTGCAGTTCAGCGCAGCGGAAAATAACTGTCAGACGTTTCCTGAGTCGACTAACGAGCAGCCGCTGGATCCAACAGTTCCGCTCTGAGATTATTCTTTTCAGACCGACATATAAGAAGAAGCATTGGAAAAACCTGCTAGTGTTGGACGAGAACGAGTAGACAGGCTATGTTCAACCCTTCTGCGCCGCTCTACTTCAAACCTTGTCTCGAAGAAATGTTTGTACCGCCGGCGGCACATCAACATTCGTTCCGCATTTACAAATTCAATCTACACGCGGTAATATGCAGAGATAAGATGCGTAGCGATCAGGTGAGCACAGGTGGAAAAGTTTAAATCAGATTTTTTTTTTTTTTTTTGTCAGGGGGAGGGAGGGGCTATTCGTGTGGCTGTACTAACGCTGAACACACAAAAACGTACCAAAACGCAAGAGAAATCCGCGCTGAAGGGGATCAGGAATCGAAGGGTGCGACGTGATCTAAAACGATTGCACAGAAATAGAAACCTCCCTTGAGCGACTGCTCCGAGCTTGGAGGAAATGATTTTTCCTATTCCTGCAGAAATAAATGAGTTCTGGTGTGATTTTGTTTTATTTCCGTTTTTCTCAAGGATGGTTTGCACAGCCGCAGAAGGATTAAATTTGAAAGCTAGATCAGCTTGGAAGTAGGGAACATTGATACAAATTCGGCAGTGAGTCATCTTGAACCGGAGGCTTACGTGTTTTATGTTTTACTTTCTCCGACTCTTGACTACGGGAAAAAGAAATCTGTGAAGCAGCCGAATACGTTTATCACTCTACTGGTCAGTCTCAAGAGGAGTAACGAGGTGATTGGGATAATCGCGTCTGTTATTTTGACTAAATGTTTTTATTAATATTTAAAAATCAGTTCTACAGAAGTGCACGCTGGTACCGTTTGACCAGTAGTGGAAGCATGGTAATGAATTTGCACATTTGCCTTCTAAAAGCACTCTTAATTTCCTAATGTAAAGAAAAGAGTGCTAACTCATGCGGAGGAGGTCTCCAAGCCCCAAAATCTATTTCTAGTATAGTGAGCTGAATTTTGTGTCGCGCATCAGAAATACTGGCCTAGTACCATCGCTGTGTCACACTATACGGTTTCAAATAACATCTGAAGCTGTCTACTTTATCATGTCCCACCAATGATGCAGGGTGACTATAGTGTTGCATTGCTTTATTGTTACATGACAATTATTTTCTTGTTTGTTTGTTGTTGTTTTTTTGGTAACGTCGCGCAGGAACTTAACCCGAGCCAGCCGTCAGATAAAAACTGTCGAGATATAGTTGCGGCATCGCACTTAAGTAATAGAAGCGCTGAGATAGTAGGCTGAAGAAACCCGAAAAGCTCTTAAAGGATGCTCATTTAACTTCAAGAGAAATTATGAAACCCGCCCGCTGCGTCTCAATGGTCCACGCTTCTCCGCAGTGTAGCTAGCGTGCTGCTCCGCAGTAGACAACTCGGCTGGAAATCCGCCCCCAAAACCACTGCGAATGTGAACCTTCCCCTCATCATCACTATTATCATCAGCCGAACTACTACAGGGCGAAGGCCTCTCCCATATATCTTCCTCTAATTAACCCGGTTCTGTGCTAGCTGCATCCACTTGATTTCTGGATCAAGCTGGACAGGCCGCCATTGGAAACTGACCCTGGCAACGTTTAACGCTATAGAACCCTAGCTAGTGAGGCTCCGAATGAGGCATATACTGGTGCTGAAGGACTGGCATGTACTGTGTTATCGAGGTTTACCGGAGAGGCAAGAACTATAGAAATAGGTTTTCTTGTCAATGAGTATATAGCTGGTAAAATAGATGAATTCTTTAGCATTAATGAGAGGGTGGCAGGCATCGTAATTAAGCTTGATAAGCGGTATAAACTGAACGTTCTACAGGCCTACGCATCTACATGTAGTCATAATGACCGGGCAGTTTAAAGCTTCTACGAAGATGTAGAATCGGTAATGCGGAAAGGAAAGACGCAGTATAATGTACTAATGGGTGACTTCAATGTCAAGGTAGGAAAAAAGCAGGCAGGAGACCAGGCAGTAATTATGGCATTGGTTCTAGGAATAGCAGGGGGGAGTTACTAGTTGCGTTTGAAAAGCGCAATAAACTCATGAATACCTTCTTCAGCAAATGGAAGAACCGGAAATGGACATGGAAAAATCCTAACGTGGAAACTAAAAATGAAATTGACTTCATACTATGTTCTAACCCGCCATTATGCAGGATGTAGAGGTAATCGGGAAAGCGCGATGCAGTGACCAGAGGATGGTAAGGTCTCGAATTAGCCAAATCTGTAGAGGGACCGAAACAGATTAGTAAGAAAGAGAATTGGCGGTCAGGGGGAGGGCAGCAGAGTTCAGGATATCGCTACAGAAAAGATACATTCAGCTCTAACCGAGGATGACGACATTAGCCTAGAAGCCATGGACAATAATTTCAGATATCATTACTGAGTGCGCTGTAGAAGTAGGCGATAGGATAGTTAGAGAGGATACCGGTAAGCTGTCTAAGGAGGCGAAAGATGTGATTAAGAAACGCCAGAGTATGAAAGCTTTCAATCCAACAGACCGGATCGAATTGGCCGAGATATCAAAGCTAATCAATATGCGCAAGGTGGCCGATATAAGGAAGTATAACATGGATAAAATTGAGCATGCTTTAAAGAACGGGGGAAGCCTTAAGGCGGTGAAGAAGCAATTGTGCATAGGTAAAAACCAGATGTATGCGATAAGGGATAAGGCGGGCAACGTCATCACGAATATGGACAAGATAGTCAAAGTAGCCGAGGAGTTCTATACAGATCTCTACAGTAGCCAAAGTAGTCAGGACCGTAACAAGATTGGCGGTAGGGAAAAACAGTCAGACGTTCCACCAGTGACGAAGGACGAGGTCAAGAAAGCATTAGAAACTATCAAAAAGGGGGAAATCAGCCGGAGAAGATAAGATAACTACAGATTTGCTGAAGGAAGGGGCGGGGGGGATATCGTGCTAGAAAAACTGGCCACCCTGTATACGCAGTGCCTGATGTCATTGACGGTACCGGAACCATGGAAGAATACAAACATTATCCTGATCATCTCCAGCTGCTTTCTTCCTTTTCATAGTTTCTAAAGCTTTCTTAACCTCGTCTTTCGGCACTGGAGAAACATCTGACTGATTTTCTCTACTGCCAATCTCATTATTGTCCTGACTACTTTGGCTACTGTTCAGATCAGTATAAAACTCCTCGGCTACTTTGACTATCTTTTCCATATCCGTGATGGCATTGCCCGTCTTGTCCCTTACAGCATACATCTGATTTTTGCGTATGCCCAATTTCTTCTTATCGCTTTAAAGGTCCCCCCGTTCTTTACAGCATGCTCAATTATCTCCATGGCATACTTTCTTATATCAGCCACTTTACGCTTATTGATTATCTTTGATTCTCTGCCAGTTCTACCTGGTCTGTTGAGGTGGAACCTTCTCCTACGCGACTCCAAAGCTCGCTGCATCGCGAATCTATGTCCTCCCGTGCTCCTACAAAGTTGAAACAATCTGTGCATCCACAAAAGCCGAATATAAAGAAATGCACAACACAAGTGATCGATGCTTACCAATTATAATTTTACTCCACACATGACCACTTGCGAGGTTGAGACCTCTAGGGTTGCTTCGCTTTCTGAAAGAACTCTTCTGCGGTCAGCGTTTCCAACAGCGCATGCGCTCTACCTTCAGACCCTTGAGTGAACAGTCGACAAGCCCGAATACTAATGCGTGTGTTGAATGACAAGTAGTTTTTCTATGAAATTGTACCGAGTTGAGTGTCCGGCAAGAAGGAATAACAGACGACAAACTCGACGCTTTCTTGCTCTTCACAAGCTGCTAGTTTTGCTTCAGTGGGTTACCAGACGGCCAAATCAGCCTCATTTGTGAATTAAAATTGAGAGTGTCTATACAGGCTTATGAAATGGTTTGTGACCCGTCCACCCATTGCCTTTGAATACTGACTGCGCACGAAGTCCGTTTTTGTACTGCAAGTTCAAATGCAACGCAAAACCAGTTGTAGGCGCCACTGGCAGAATAGAGCAACGCCGATGGCTTTCGTCCATACCAGACACTGGCCAGAACCAGCGGACCGAAACTATGAAGTGGCGCCAATCCACATTTGGATGCGGCGGGTGTCACATGCTCCGCGCGTCGATGACCGCGAAAATTGTTGAAAAGGAGTGTGCGCATGCACGCACTCAGGCAAGAGACCAGCGACCACTGGGTCAGCCCGATGGGCCGTGACCTGCATGGCTGCCAGAGCGGGGAGCGCATGTCAATGGACCGAGCTCGACCCTGGGCGGTTCTTATGGATTCTAACAGATTCGGCACGGGTCTCCCCTAATGGCAAAAATCTTGCGGCAGCGGCCTTTTTCAGAAGTCTGCAGTTCCTTCCACGATCTTGTGCTCAGGTTCCTTTTCCACAAGGACTGACTACACATCCTCTCTCTTCCTATTTGGATAAAATGAAACTAAAAGAGCTCTCCCTCATTCAGATGGCTGCCTTATTTCCAAAACAACCTCAAATTGGTTGAAAACATGGTGATTGTGCAGAACTCCTGCGTACGGAGCGCATCCTATTCTGCGCGAATCGGAATTGCGGAATGGGGATGTATTTATTTATTTATTTTCAGTACACCCTGCAGCGCCGAAGCATTATAGCAGGGGAGTGGGTACAACATTAAAGTGACGAGCAGATAAACAACAAAAAAAAATCACACGAGAGAAAGAACAAAAAAAAGCGGAGGGGGGGGGGGAGACAAAGGAGTAATGAATTAAAAAAAATACAAGAGGAACAACAGTGCATTCGGTCAACAATAATAGTTTTAAGGAACAGTAAAATCACAAATCATTGATTAGCCGTAAAAATACATCTCGGTCTACACTCACCATGTATTTACTTTCAGCTCCAAGCATTGCTGCCTCAAAGGGAAGCAGAAACAAAGTTTAAATTTGAATCCCCCCCCCCCCTCCCGCTCCCCCAACCTACGCTGCAAGAGTAAATCTTCATAATGCCAATAGTGAACCCTTATGAAAGACTCCAGGTAATCACTTCTGTTCCGCTTAACTGCGAAAGCCCTGATAGGTAAACAAGAAACGATAAGTGATATTTTTGTTTATTTAAATACTCTTGGAATCATCATAGGGATTATTTCAGTTGCACCGCAAGCAGAAGAAAATGCAACAAAGAAAATTAAATAAGCCAGAACAGGAAGAATAGAAATTAGGATGAGAGACTGAAAACCACATTTCTTCTCTTGCAAATAGCAAAGAAGGAACGAAATGCACTTTATACAGAATAAATAATAAGCAAAGCAAAATTCGCTGATTCATAATGACGCATCCAGCCCGGTCGACACACAGTCAAGATATCGATTGTCGGCACAGCAGCGTTCTGCAGCTGCGCTCTGCAGTGAACGGACAGCTCGATGCAAATCTGCTTATGGCGTCTGGCCGCAGAAAGCATAATGGGGCCGATGTTATGCGCTCGCACCCATATAAAACCCCGTAAATACGTACTTCGCTGGAAGCAAGAGTAACGTGCATGCAAAGAACGCAGAGAAAGCCTTCGCTGAGCCATATTCAAAATGGGGTGGTATTTGACCTCTGAAGGCAACATTTTACCCATTTTAAAGAAAGAAGCGTCCATTTTCTGCAGTGTACTGGTTATGAAACACGAAATTTCGCCATAATGCAGAGATAAAAAACGCATTAAATTTTTGTTTCAGATAAGAAGCACGCGCTGTAAACATGGCAGTCTATTCAAATAAGATAGATGAAGCATGTAAAATAAATTCCGTCGGTGTCAATAAAAATGCCGGCGGCAGCTACTTTACTGGAAACTGCGCGTTGATGCGATCAAATGGTGTGAAAGCTGCATGAAACAGCGGACATAAAGGAACGCAGTATTGATCGCCGAGTACTTAAGGTTTTTTGTTTTGTTTTTTTTTTCACAAGAGCAGCCTACCTATTATCATTGGCCTCCTGCAAAATATGTGGCGCAAAGAAATGAAATCACCAGGCCAACCATAATAATAATGCAAAACATTTATAGCACAGAACAGACATTCCACTCATGACCGGCATATGTCGGAACGTTAGAGGCAATTTATTGCATCCCTGAATTATTTCACGCTCCGTTGACGGCCGTTTGCTTACTTTGTTCCACAAGAAGCGCCGTCGCAATTTGGCTTCAACATCTGACAATTAGCATCAACTGGCATTTCATAACCCAATTGTTCGGCTAATTTTAAAGGACTTTTTCATCAAGGAATGATTTTGCCGCATATCGATATTGTCCTGTAAGTCGTACTCTCTTCTCATATATTAATTTTTGTCTACAAATACTCATATTCACGCAACCTTTTACAGAATAAACGACCAGATAAGTATCAACGCGTCTATGATGTTCACCTGTTATCCGGACTTCGCGAGTTCCCAGACACATAAAGGGCATGGAATTTTCGGTTTTATTGTTTGAACATTCGGCTTCGTCTTTTCGGTGTTTACCACGAGGTGAGTTCGGGCATCTTTTTTTTTTTTTTTTTTTTCCGGCGAATATTCGGCGAATTATACTTATCTAAGAATGAACTACAAGCATTTTTCAGTTATTTATATCCACAATACAATGTGGCAAAACGTCGCTTAGACTGTTTAAGCGTTTCTGTCAGCATTAATTAGCTTAATTGTCGACAGTTATTGTCCAAATAGTCGCGTTTGGAGCTTTGCTGGTAGGAGGATCTTTATAACCTAAGAATATACATCACCTTCTTCTCCCTCGCACGAGAACCATAGGAATATTAAATGCGGACAATTTTACCGATGTTAAACGCCTCCTGCAAGCCTTAAAAGATAGAATAAACTTGTTTGCCGTTATTAAGCGGTGCAGGTTTACCATAGAAAACTCAACTAATTAGGCGTCGCTGTAAAACTCCTTTAAAAAACTATGCTGTATTGGAAGAAAAAATTTTCTTGGAGATGAGCCATCAAACAGGAGTATATTATGCGTTCTAGTGTCTTACGCGAGAAACTGTTCAGGGATATATGTCCGTAGGCTCCATCCTCCAAAATAAGCCAGCGTCGGCGTTGTGAGGGAAACATGATGGGCATGGCTTTGGCAGGTGGTAGTTGGCAGGTGGAATTGCCGCGGGCACTGACTGCTTGTCGGGTTGTGTGATGTCACTACAGACCGTATGACATGGCCGACTTCGCAAGGAGCTGCCAACTCGAGCTTCTACTTTGATATTGGTGGCAGACATCAGAATCTAGCCTTCCAGGGCCCTTCGATTACAAATTGGACAAGCTGCCCCTACGCGCGCTGACAGGCCCGTACTGCTTGGTTAAAGGGGGTTTATACCTATGATGGGGTATCACTTCGTGCTTATGGATGTGTGTGGGACAATGGAGAAAAAAATAAAAGGCTATTGATTAGGCGATTAGCAAAGTGAATGTATACACGCAAACGATGATCCGCAAGGGGAGCCGGCAAAAGGGAGCCAATAACGCTATAAATTCCTACCATTAAAAGCGCAGTTTAAGGGTCCCCCAGGTTTACCCTTTTTTTTTTTTTTTTGTCACCCATTTTGTAAACCACAGCCGCATTTGCGGATATCCATTCCTCATTCAAGGAGCCCAAGGTTGTATAATATCTGAAGCAGAACAGCCAGAAATAGAGCCATTCACGCGGCACAATTTTTTAGCTTATGTAATTAGAGATGTCATCGGGGCAGGGAGCTGAGTCGACCTCCTAATGCTGTGTTAGCGTTGCTATTCCTTGCTTCGAAAAATATAGTTTGCCTATTTGTGAAAAATCTTTTCGACAGTTCGTGTAGCACAAGCCTGAGTGTTGGAAGTGCTAATTAAAATGTTTCGTTTTTCATTTCAGGACCTTGTTATAGTTATTTTCCTCTAGATTCTTGAATACCTGAAAATTGAAATAGTATTCTTCATGTCCTGCTTGCTTCTGACGTATTTCCTACTCTAAATTTGTTTTGGATTTCTCGCCCAGAACACTCAGATACGCACTCTCTTCCCTGCACATTTTATTTGCGTATAATTAATGCTGCAGTTCTAGTTCCAGCGATTTTCTGTACCGACGATACTAACTGTATCTTCTGTTGATCAACGCCAGAAGATTTCTGCTGATCTACGGCTTATCGGTTGGACGCTTGGAAGAAAGGACACATGACGGTACGTGCGGCTGTGTTGCGATAAAGGTTTTGTTTTCAGTAGATCACATGCAGAATCTAGATCAAAGGGAAAGTACGCTGTCTGAAGTCAGGCAAGAAGGCGTCAGTCTCGCCTGACAATGAAGCGTCAACTACTCGATCATAGTGGAATACCTTACGACGGTGTGGGTTCCGGTGACTCGTGACAAAGTATGGTAATTGTGCGACTATAATGTCATGGTCACTTATACCGGGTATTGAATCTCAGCAAGAGTTGTTGTCGGGCTAGTTGGCTTGAATCTTGTTATGCCATGAAGGGTTATGCTCAAAAAAGACGACACGAAGATCGACACGTGTCTACTTTCTTCGTGTCGTCTTTTTTTGCGCATAACCCTTCATGGCATTACAAGGGTTTTGAATTGACGAAGAAAATGAGCGTGTAATTGAACAAAACAATACATGTAACACATTTGTGCAGGACAATATACAAATTGAAACAGGCAATGGGTATTGATCCTTTCGCGAAAAAGAGAGTAAATTAGGGACAAAGTGCTGAATTTCGGCTGCAGAAAGAGCCAGTTTATATTGTATAGATTGAAGCCTACTCCAAGAACAACATAAGCTTCATCTATGGATAGTAATATAGTATTTAACAGCAATAGGGGTTAGGGAGCGTTGAAGCCTGCTGACCTGTAAAATGGCCCATTTGCTATTGAAGAGTTATCATTTGACAAGACCTTACACCTTACACGACTGGGTTTCTGAATCAAGTGCGCTACGCACATTACTGTGTACACTGACACAACTACCACCACCATGTTATAGGTTACGGCCCTTCAGGTACACTGCGTAATTTCATGAAGATATCTCGTTGCCACTAATAGTAATGTCTAACCGTGATCCTGCTTCAATGACCACGAGCAAGTCAAGCCAATCTAAAAGCGAAAAATTCTATTCTGTTTTCAAGAGTACATGGCCATATTTAAAACTATGTTTCATCCCCTTCAAGACTATACGGCAACTCGTCAAAGCTACCAGTTCTGTTGACTCCCTTATGGTTGCCGGCGTACACGTGATGTTATATTGGTTCTTGCTGCGCTCTATTTTACCTTTGCGTCTGACTTGAGGTGAATGCGTAATACCCGCATATAGATTAAGATAAAGCGCTTGCTGCATCAGTTTTACAGTTGTGCTTCGCTACTGTATTTCCTTGTTTTGTTTTTTTATTGCAGCCGGTGCCATCAGCGTTACTAGATTCTTTTTAGCAAGTTTGGGTGTCACTTCAGCATCGTTAAGTGGCTGTCGAAGAGCAAGAAGCCTTACATGCACCGCTGCTTTTGTTTCGTACGCTTTCGTTCGTGACCCGCTGTGCTGCGACATAAGCAGTGCATCTAGCAGGCCGGCGTCACCCACACACAGACTGTGAGCGACGTTTAATCCCCTGAACGTGCCAGAAACAACAGTTAACGTATGGCATTGTAATATCAAGATAACTTTGCGCCTACCACCTCAGAGGTTTACTTCGACTTCGTTTGCGTGGGTCCCAAAGTGACTGAGGATATTAGGGACGCCTTAAGTGGAAGGCTCAGGATAACTTCAACCGCCAGAGATTCTTTAACGTGCATTGACATCGTACTCTACACGGCGCTTTGTGTTTCGTCTCCATCGAAACGAGGCCTGGATTGAACACTACTCTTCCGGTTGAGTAGTAGAGCGCTTTAAGAACTTCCAAAGAGCTGCTGTGCTTTTTGTATGTGCCGGAAGTTTTAACGAAGACTTCCGAAAATTCCTAAAAGTGGTGGGTTTAAAATAGAAAAATTATTTGACTAAAGAAACTATCTGAAGCGGCGGACACAATTTGCTGCAAACTCTTCCAAATACTTATATATTTCACCAAATCTCTCTAATTAACTTTTTAATTAACGCAGTTGAGGGGTTAGTCCCAAAGGGAAGTTCGAAAAAGAAAACAAGACGATGAAAAACTTTAAAAGGGTGGGTAACTGAACTAGTTGGTACATAATTTGAAGTGAGTCGAGCACAAGGCAGAGGAAATCAAGAGATGTGATGAGATTTGACAAAGAAACAAAAAGCGCGGGTTTCCAATTAAGAATTTTAGTTGTCAGTGAAGCTTCTAGTCGTCCTGTGTGTTTCTTTCTGCGTCCCAATTGTTTTTGATTTTGCTGCTTCAAGAATTTGAGCTGAAAAACTTATTTTATAAAGCCCTGTAGTGCGAAGAAATCCAACTCCATTTTGAAACCGAAACTGAGCGCTAGAGACCCACAGGAAGCTCCGTACAGATTCGACCTCTGGTGATGGCGGGTTCAGTGGCTACGGCGCCAAATTCGAACTGCCTGCTTCACTGTGACGTGTCATGCCCATTCCTTCTCTGCGTCACTCTTAAAAATAAGCACCACGCTGCTGGCAACGACTTTTACCTTGCACCTAGATTTGACGCAAAGGAATGTAGAGAACATGAAGTCGCAGTTTGTTGCACTTTGAACAAAGTGCTATGGCCAGTGCACACGTCATCACCGGATGTCTCGTCTATACCATGTTTTATGCGCGTCTGTAACACTCAGTATAGGTTTCGTAAGGAAAAAAAAGCGTCGTATTTTCTCGCGCTGAAAAGCTTTAGAAAACGAGTGTTTTTTCGCTTCAAAAACTGTTATGGCATGGCCTTGTCCACGGTTTCAAACTACCCATCGGAACTAACCTTCCAACTGAGATAATTAAAAAGGTAATCAGTGAGCTTTTGTTAATCAGCTGGATAATTAGAAGAGATTGTAGCGTATTGTGTTCGCCGTGAGCGAGAGTTTGTTCCTGCAAATACTTTTTTGTGTCTTGGGCTCATCATTTCTAGAAATATTTGAAAATGTTCACCGAACCTCGCGGTATATTTTGTTTTTCCTGACATACAGCGCAATGGGATTTTTCTTGCAAGTATTAGTAATACGAAATAACCAATGCGGAATGGTCTTTCAGTCAACAAATAGTAAAAGGAAAGGGGCATAAGTCGACTCATCAGCACATAATTGTGCCTATGGGGACGATGGTAGCAAAGATGAGGTCTCAGAATTAAGAAACGTTTCGCACGTCGTAGTCCTTTAGTTTGCTGTAGATCGCCTGTGATACCGACTACCAGTTAAAATGAAGACATTGCACGCCTTCAGACGATCAGAGTAAGCTCCGTGAGACCGTGGTCTGGTATAGATATCAGAGCAAACAGCAGAAAACACTCATGTTCGACAGGTTTAATGGCACTAATAAATGAAATGTCACACAACCCTGCCCCCCCAAAAAATATGTGCCAAATGCCTTTCAGGTCTCGTTTGTCATTATCCAGCCACAAGCAGTACCACAGCGTGATACTGGACAGCTTCAGTCATGGAGGATTTCAGAACATCATTATCGCAACAGATTGTAAATAACCGTTCTTTGCCGTCTGGATCCTGTGCGAGGGCGCGGTTTCCTTGTTTACTGTTGGGCAACCGTGAGGCTCCATTGCCAGTCAACGGACCAAATCTTTTCACCTGCTGCACCCGGATTATGATTGGCCAGAAAAATGCACCACAGGGCAGAGGAAGTCATCTCTCCGCTCCCTCCTCCCCCTCCCGACAGGTTTGCAAGTATGTATCTAGGTACAACAAGGAGTTAAACGCGCATAATTTTCACAGTCACGTTTTCCCCCCAATATTTGCAGCTGCAGGGTGGATACATACATGTCAACGTGAAAAACCTCCTCTATTTGACTTTCAGCCCCTGTCATTGCAGAAACATAACTATGAGGTAAGGACTTTTTTGTTACTAAGGAGACGGCAGACAATAGTCTAAACACAAAATGACATGCGACTCCCTTGCCTTTTAGTGTCGGTGCTTGGGAGCATCCAATTGCAATTACATACTCTCTGGCGCTGCTTCTCAATGCGCAAAGCTTGCTGTCTAGCGAAGAAAAGCGAATACGTAATTTTCGTAAATGCGCAATGCATCTTCGCCCTGCTTTCCAATACACTGCAAGTCTGTTGCACTGTTGGAAGACAGATAGCAGTGAGGGTGCCCTAGAATTGCACAAGCGGAATCAACGGATATAAGACATCACAAGTGCAGACCTGCCTGTTTTTCTTTCTTTTTTTTTTTTCGAAATAGAGAAACGCGGGCAGGTGCAATCTCTTTCTTCTATTTCGATTTACAACTTCCGACATAGACGCGAACTGCTCATTACATAATTTCGTGACCTTCTGCGTTCCAGACATCCCGCGACGAAAATAACAGGGCTGCGCCTGTCCTTCCTCCGATAGTACAGCTTCGAAGAATGATAAGGAGCAGAACACTTCCGCCCACATTGGTCTTTTTTTTTTTTTTCTCTCCTACCAGCACTTGTGCCAACGCGCTCTCGTGAGATTGCAGCATCGGCCGCCGCTAAATGTGCGCCCAGAACGGCAGACTGAGCTCAGCCCTGAGCCAAATGGAAGGGACGGTTTCTTTTTCCCGCTCCACCAACGGAAAGGGCGCTAATCAGAAGCCACGTGAATCGGAAGCCGCGCGCTGCCATAAGCGCCGGACTCGAAGGTATTACGAAGGAACGGGCCGTGCCCGTGGGGCTCCCACCTCGGGGCCGACAGTGCACTGCCAGGGTGCCGTGCCGCCCAGCCGAGGAAGTAGGAAACTCGGGCCGGCCGCCGGCGAGAACACCAGAGACGCAGCCGAAGCTACGCTCGGACTCGCAAACGAAGCGAATAGCCGTGCCCCCTCCCCTGCCGCTGAGACTCGGCGGAGCAGCGCCTTCCGCTCGAGCTAGAAATAGAGCTGCGCTGTTGCGCGTCCGTGCGAAGCGACACGCCGATGCGTGCTCATTTATGGCTCGTGTTGTATACGCACTCCCGGACGCAGAGGAAAATAAAGGGAGAGAATAAATAAGGAACGAAAAGACCCGCGGTGTGTACGCTGCACCAGGTCTGTCACGTGGCCTCATTCCTGGACCGCCACGCACCTCCGCGGCTTAATGTCCGGGCGGTGGTCAAGGAGACGCGTAACGCAGGACGACGCGACGGGCAGTGACTCGCGCACCTGGCTGCGGCAAAGCTTTCCCTCTGGGAGCCGCCGGCAATTCCAGGATTTCCCCCGTCGCAGGTCCGTGCAAGACTCCGAAGCGGGCGCCGATTCGCCTCACTCTGGATGAGATAATGAGAGCAGGGGTGCACGAGGGAGGGCCGGAAATTTGGTCTCGTGCGTCTCGCGGTTCTGGCTTAGCGTAGCACCATGGTGGATAATTTCATCAAGGGCGGCGCGGCAATTACGCTGCCGCCGAGATATAACAAAGAACTAGAAAAGCGGCCGCTTTAACGTTAATGCAGTCGCCAGTGAGGACTGCATTTACTACTTCGTCGGGAAGGAACGCTTTGCGAAAGCCCACGAGAAGCAAATGAAGTGAGGTATCCTGCCGGCATAGAAATCCCCGTTGCAGACAGC
>JAJIZL010049914.1:8049-38535 GCA_023969395.1 Amblyomma maculatum
AAAACCCCCTGGAATTTCATGAAACTCCGCCTAAATATAAGCGTGCGAAGAAATGAAAGCTACACAATTGGCAATTTAACTGCACATTAAAGGGCACAGATGTCACTTAGATTTTTGTTATTATTGTGCTTGCTTCATAATCTGGCCTCCAATTCTCGTGGATAGGCCAGATTATAGAACCAGTGACCCGCACTGGTGTTCTTCTAGAGTGGTCGCAGGTGGTCTTCCCGGGTGCCGTGGAAATCTACCGCCTGCAAGAAAAATATTTTGAGCTAAAAAGAAGTAATTTCCTCTTATTCCTATTTTATTGTTGTAACAGAGATTTCGAAAAATTTAACTCATGCAGAATTCAGGATTGATGAATGTGCTAAACCTCTTAATTCGCCTTGAAGGAGAAGCACTATACAGCAGCAATGAATTTGCACCTTATTACACCTATGAATAAGAGGTTTTCTATACGCACCCAACTACCACTGTTCTTTGCTATTTTCGATCCCTCAGGCTTCTAGTCTCATGCAATCACCAAAGTTTCTGCTGCCGACGGTACAGTTGCATTTTCTTTCATTCCATTCTGTCACCGCTCTGGCCCGCCCGGGTGGCGCAGTGGTTACGGCGCTGGGCTACTGTTCCCAAGGACGCGGGATCGAATACCGGCCTCGGCGGCCGCTTTTTGCTGCAGGCTAAAAGCAAGGCGCCGGTGTGCTGTGCGATGTCAGTGCACGTTAAAGAACCCCAGGTGGTCGAAATTTCTGAGGTCCTCCACTACGGCGCCTCATAGCCTCAGTCGCTTTGGGACAATAAACCCTACAAACCAAACCAAACCTGTCACCACTCTGGAGGATTGAGTTTCTTTTCTTTGAAACGCATGACGTTTCCATGCCCATATCTTCTCTTTATCTTGACTTGAATACAATTAAGTCGCCTTTGTATCTTTGCTCATTCCAACACGTTTCTTGTTCCTCAAATTTACCCCTCCATTATCTTCCATAGCTCTCAGCATGCTGCTCAGAATAGGTTGACTTCCTTAGTTAGCCTAAATGCCTGCGCCATCGGCGAGGGTCTCTAATATACAACTCTAATATACTTCGCTTTTGAGAGATATTTAGAGCCCAATTTTTGTTATTATAGTCGAACAATGAGCACTAGCGAAATCTCTTCTTAATTTTTCTGGTTCAGTGACTCGGTCATTTGGATAATATTTGCCTTAAGTACTTTCCCTTCACCGTTTCTAGCGACTCACTACCGATTGCAATATTCTGTTCTCCAACGCTGCTAAGCATTTCTTCAGCCTTGGACATTTCCATTTTTGGCGTAACCTTCTGCTTTGCCTTTATATGCCATAGATTATCCTGTATATTTTGTCACAAGAGCTCATCAGCAAGACAATGTCGTCAGCAAATATTTTGATTAGTAAGCGTTTTTTAGTAACCTTCATTTCTATTAGTTTTCAGTACAGTGTTCTGAATATTACGTTTATAGAAACAGCCAGTAGTTTTGCAGCGATCGAGTCTCTTAGCCTAACACATTCTTGTATTAAAATTGCACTAATTTATGCAGGACTACGGTTGTAATGCAGCCACTATGGATATCTTCCAGTACTTTCATATATCGCTCACCTACACAGTTTTTGCAACACCAGCATGACTGTTCACTTTCAATAAACCCATCTGTTTTCTCGTATCAATGAGTTCTATGTATAGTCTCTAGCTATATTAGAGCATTTGTTATATAGCATTTCAGAAAGCATGCCTTATCATTATATTTATTGAAGTCAATAGTAGCTCTCAGATTGTATTGGGAAAATTTTGCAAATACCTTGTACAGCACGCTCGCTACTTTTCAAAAATGTCGCGCGAGGGCCGATTTGCAGATCCAGTGGATCCGAGGCGAAACAGAGCGGAAACCAAGACAGCGAGCAAGCATGCTCAACAGTCGTATTGCTAAAGTGCGTTCATTGGCACTACTCTATAAGAGCCTTTTCTTCCCTTTCTTGTCCTTGTTTAACCTCTGCTGTTTTGCCTTGTGATGAAACAGCTCTCCCGGGGTATGTTATTCATGTTACTTATTGGCTTTCCCAGCTTTTTTCCGAGCGAAGCCTACGAAACAAGTTTGATACCTGAGTCATGAGAACATTTGCATCATGTTTAAACTTCGTAATATTATTTTGTCGGAAACCCGTACAGTTCATTGCGCAATGCTAGGCTCCCGTCATGTTTGCCGCTAGCGTCTGTAAGGCGTATTACGCCTGATGCTCCGACATCGGTTGTCTGCAACGAATAGTTTTGAGAAAGTTGTAACTGGTTTCTTACGCAGGCTTGATGTTCATCACAAATATGCGCTCGAAAGCACCATGATCATCAGATTAACTATACCCACTACAAGGCGGAGGCCTCTCCCATATAACTTCAATTCACCTAGCTTTTGCTGGCTGCGTCTACTTTACCCCTGCTATCATCTTGAACTCTTTCGCTCACCTAACTTTCTGTCGTAGCCTACAACACTTTCCTTTCCTTGAAATCCAGTTTGTTACCCTAAGCGACCGCCGGTTATCCTCTCTTCGCACTACATGTTCTCCCATGTTCATTTCTTCTTCATTTCGATTAAAATATCAGCAACTTGAGTTATTTCTCTGACCCAGACTGCAGCTCCGTGTCACATCTTTCCCCTACTGCCAATCTTATTATTTTCCTTACTACTTTGGCCAATGTAGAGAGCAGGATAGAAATCCTCGGCATCTTTTACTATCTTGTCCGCCTTGTCGTTTATTGCATAGATCTAATGTTTGCTTTTGCCCAATTTCTTGCTCACCGCTTTAAAACTTCCCTCGTAATTTACAACATGCTCAATTTTTTCCATGTTATACTTCCTTATATCGGCCACTATGCGCTTATTGATAACCTTTCATATCTCTGCCAATTCTATCTGGTCTATTGAATTGGAAGCTTTCATATTTTCGCGTTCCTAATCAATTCTTTCGTTTCTGTACACAGCTTACTGGTATCCTCTCTAACTATCCTACCACGTAATTCTACAATTCGCCCAGTAATGATATCTCTAAAATTGCTAATTGCTTCTAGGCTAATATCGTCATTCTAGGTTAGAGCTGAATGTCTATTCTGTAGCGAGGCCTTCAGCTCTTCTGCACTCCTCCTCATGACTAATTCGCTAACAGGCTTCTTTCTTACTAATCTTTGGCGTACCCTCTTCAGATTTAGACTAATTTGAGATCTTATCATGCGGCCACTGCATCGCACTTTCCCGATTACCTCTACATGCTGCATATTGGCGAGGTTAGAACACAGTATGAAGTCTGTTTCATATTTAGTCACACCGTTAGGACTTTTCGATAGCTACTTCCGGTTTTTCGGTTTGCTGAAGAAGGTATTCATAATTCTTAAGCTATAATGCGCTCTGCAAACTGAGCTAGTAACCTCAGCTAATAACTCCCCCCTGCTATTTCTAGAACCGATGCCATATTAACCCACTGCCTGGTATCCCGCCTGCATTTTTCGTACGTTGGCATTAAAGTCGCCCATTAGTACTGTGCACTGCGTCTTTTCTTTCCACATTGCTTATTCTACATCTCCGTAGAAGCTCTAAACTGTCTAGTCATCATGACTACATATAGGTGTGTAGGCCTGTCCTACCTTCAGTTTATACCGCCTATTTTGCCTAATTATGACGCCTGCCATCATCTCATTCTTGCTATAGAGTTCATCTATATTACCAGCTATATACTTACTGACAAGGAAACCTACCCTTAGTTCTCGCTTCTCCGGTAAACCTCGATAACACAGTACATGCCCATCCTTCAGAACAGTACAGGTCTCATTCGGCCTGCTAACCTCGCTAAGCCCTATGATATCCCTTTTCATACCATCTAGTTGCTCTAACAGCACTGCTAAACTAGCTTCACTAGCTAGGGTTCTAGCGTTAAGAGTTGCGAGGGTCCACTTCCAACGGTTGCCTGTCCAGCGGAGTAAGAGATTCCTGGCAGCCCCGCCGTGGCCAGTTATTCCGCAGCAGCTGGCGACTGAGCGCCGGGGTGGTATTGGATTTGGTTTGTTTGGTTTGTGGGGTTTAACGTCCCAAAGCAACTCAGGCTATGAGAGCCGCCGTAGTGGAGGACTCCGGAAATTTCGACCACCTGGGGTTCTTTAACGTGCACTGACATCGCACAGCCAATGGGCGCCTTGCTTTTCGCCTCCATCGAAAAGCTGCCGCCGAGGCCGGGATTCAATCCCGCGTCCTTGGGAACAGTAGACGAGCGCCGTAACCACTGCGCCACCCCGGCGGGGTGGAGTGGTATTGGAATAATCATGCGAAGCTAACGTTCTCAATTGGTTCATCAGAAATACGAATCGCCTATGCCGTTAAGTCTTTGTATCACATTTCACCAAAACGTATCATGGGATATTCACATTCATAATACAGCCACCAAAGTTTCAAGAGTTGTAGGCACCCTTTCAAAGTTTCGGTACTACTTTCCTTAATGCATAAAACGTTTGTACCATTCATTATTTCGAAGTGTCATAAATTATTGTTTCTTACTATGGGGTAAAACCAGTCTTCAATAATACAAAAATCCAATTACTACAAAAAAAGCTATTTTTGCAATTAGTGACATTCCAAAGATGTATGCACAAAAGCTGTCTTTGAGTCAATAAACATTGTACGTATAATGCAATTGCACTTCGTCCTTTTGCATAAGAGGTGCACATCAAATATGAATCGAGGCAATGTATTTCTCGCCAATTTGTCTAGACTAATATGTAGAGAACGTCCCTACAATACGCGCAGCGGAGACAATTGGTCTTTACATCGAACGCCAACTATGTCAGACATGCTGTCTTATCACTTGCCGTTGCTTTTAAACAATGACAATGAATTGTAATTATCGGAGAGAGAGAAAAACCTTTATTTGTCAGCGATTAGAATTTGCCTTGGGCTGCATTCAGCTGTTCCAGGTGGCCGGAAGTTCAAGTCTGTCAGCGACCTTTTGTGCTCTTGCCGAGGCCCGGGACTGGACGTCTGGGTCCCGGCTGGCGAGAACAGCTACCCAGTGTTCCAGTGAGGGAGATGTTACTAGATCTGCCGGAGGTGGATATCCGCGCAGTCCCAGATTATATTGTCTGAGGTGGCAGGCTCGCCGCACTGTTGGCAGTATGGATTTACTATATCGGGAAAGATCTTGGCATAAGTAAGGGTTTGGCTGCAACCGCGTTTGCAGCCGCCGCCTCGTGGTAGCCTGGTCTCGGCTGAGCGAAGCGTGCGGAGGAAGCAGGCTCGCCCTGAGCTCTTTGTAGTAAGTGGTAATGGCCTGGTTGGTATCCAGAGAGTCTCACTTCGTCGGGCACCCGCGTCAGAGATCCCCTCACCAGCTCGGCTGACAAAACCTCGAGCATATTGGTGAGCGGCCTCGTTCCCTGGGACGCCCGAGTGAGCCGGGACCCATACGAGATCCACTATGTTCCTATCTTTTGGCAACGCACTAAGACGTTTGAATGCAGTGGCGGAGATACGACCCCTGACGATGTTGCGAAGGCTGTTTTTGGAATCACTCAGAATAGTGCTGGTTTTGTTTTGAACAATTCCTAGGGCTAATGCGGCCTCTTCTGCCTCTTCTACTCGGCCGTGACCACCGTAGCTGCTACCCTGCGGGAGATGCTTACAGCGCTCACAGCGAAAGCCTCCCTTCCTGTAATGTTGTATTTTGCCGCATCGACATACACGGCACTATCATCCCCTTGATACGTTTTGCCTAACATCTTCGCCCTGGCCCTCCTCCGACGTTGTGGCGATCCGCTTGCATGCTCTTGGGGAGTGGTTTGACCCGAATGCGTTCACGCATCTCTATAGGCAAGATCACCTGGCTTGAAGGGTCCTCACCCCTTATGCCTAAGCTTCTCTGGATACACAGCCCCGCCTCAGTTTGCCTGAGCCATTGCTTTTGCGATGTTAATTGTGCCCCAATGAGCTCTTCGAGGGTGTTGTGGACCCCTAGTGATAAAAGTCTCGCGGCGGACGTGTTTCTGGGGAGACCGAGAGCCGCTTTGTATGCCTGCCTTATCAGATAATTCAATTTTTCACTATCGGGCTTTTTGAGGTCCAGGTAGGGGGTTGCATACACGAGCCGACTGAAGACAAAAGCCTGAACTAGCCGACATGCATCGCGCTCCCCCATACCTTGTCGCCTAGTCGCCACGCGCTTAATTAGCCGTATGGTCTGTTGGATCGAGGTCGACAACCTGTCCAGCATTACCTTGTTGCACCTGTTAGATTGTATAAACATCCAAAGCACCCGTATCGTTTCTACCTTCGGTATTTCGTTTCCCTCGATTTCTAGCTGTATCTTGTTCGGCTTTGTTTTGCAAACCCTTCCGTTGTTACGGATCACCAACAGCTCCGACTTCTGTGGGGAGCATAGTCCTGCCCAACAGGCGTGGGTGTCTACGACGTCTGCCGCCTCTTGAAGGGCTTCCTCGATTTGCCCATCTGATCCCTAACTCGTCCAAATTGTGATGTCATCGGCGTATAGGGTGTGTCAGATACCGTGTATAGCCTCAAGCTTTTTAGGGAGCGTGATCAGCGCAGCGTTGAATAGAAAAGGGGATAACATTGACCCCTGCGGCGTGCCCCTCTTTCTCAGCGGTATCCGTTCCGACTTGATGTCCCCTATGGCAAGCTCCGCAGTCCTGTAGGACGAAAAAGTACTCCGAATCTTTGTGTATGCATTTACCTACCAATGAAATTCAGTTCGTGCGTGTGTGGGGTTTTTTAATTATTATATAATCAATTAATTCTCTATTAAGAACCCTTGATGTGGTGCCTTTCCTCTCGACCTGAATTTTGATGCCTTGAGTATGTGTATTTTTTCCCAGCTATGCGTGCTCGTTGTTTTGCTATAAATATGCCACAGACATACCATGTGCTGTAGAGTTGTGAGATTTTGGTTATTTAGTGCACAGTGAAGCTGCTGTAGGGGGCGGAGACCGCCGTGAAGCCTCACAAGCCTCGCTCCTCACATCCTTGATGTGAAATAAATATGATTGATTGATGGATTGATTTAGGTTGCGGCCAATTACTGCACAAAAGTGGTCCACTCCTGTTCTGGCCAGGGAGTGAGTTCCCGAAGATGTTCACTGGTATCAGGTCGCACCTCAAAATTTTTTATACAATTCTATCGACGCGCGGTGGAGAATTGCGCGGCAGCATGATTCGAACCACGATACCATTGAATGAGAAGCGTATATTCTACCTTAAGGCCACCGCTGTACTTTGCCTCTCTTCTTGTCTCGAAAGTAAACCGCCCGCATTATACGCAGCAGCTAAAAGTACAGTTGGCCACAGCTTCTTGACACTCGGATGCACAGCTTCCAATAAAAAGTAGGGTTCATTCGGATTAATCTAAACATCCTAGCAGACGGCGCTCAGAGTTGACCGTACCATTGCATGCATTCTCATCTCCTTTGTATTCCGCGCCTCAGAACTCGGTCGCGCAACACTTAAAAAACCTACTTACTCTACTTAATCAATATCCCTTGCCTTCAACTTTTCCATGGATTTCGATAAATTCAACGTTTTTTCACAATTCCTTCACTCGCGTTGTGATGAAATGGCATAAGTGCTTTTCCAGCCTGTTACCTTTAACTTTCGTGTGCAAATCCGAACTTACCAAGTTTTACCCAGCTGATTTGCCTTTTTTTAGAGCATATAAATATAGATTTATTTTGCTCTTCATAATTCGTGGAATGTACATTACTCTGCATAACTGCTATTGTTCACTAATTATTAATTACTCCAGATACTTGAAAGTCAAGAATTTCTATGCTGCTTGACTATGTTCCATCTATTTGTACCAGCCTTGTCCACATTGTCTCATAGGGCTTTAATCTAATTGCAGCCTATGCCTAGTTACCTCTGGAGAGTTCGGCTCTAATCCATATGTGATTTTTCTCTGTAATACTTCCTTTTCAAAGTTCTGAAGCTTACCGATTAGTTCTGCCAGCTGAGCCTCTTCAACCTATCTGTTGATTTTAGTGTTTTCGTAATTTGGTGCCTCTTCATCAGAATTTTGTCGGCTTTGAAATATTATGGTCATCATCAGCCAGGCTATACCTGTCGCAGAGTGACGGCCTCTCCCATATTCATCCAATTAAGGCGGTCTTAAGATAGGTGCATCCAGCTGACCCTTAAGAACTTCTTAACATCATTCATCCACTTAACTTTCTGCCGCCGCCAGCTACGCTTTACTTTCCTTAGAATCTAGTTTATTACCTTAAGCGACCATCGGTATCCACTCTTCGCCCTACATGTCCTGCCCATGACAATTTCTTCACGATTTCCACTTGAATATTAATAACTTCAGGTATTTTTCTCACAACTGTGCACGCTTCCTATCTGTTAACGTCAGCCTCTACTATTCCGTTCCATAACCTTCTGCGTTGTCCTCAACTTATTTAAAACCCTCTACGTTAGCCTCCACTGTTCAGCCCCATAGGTGAGTATTATGTTATCTTGACTTAATTTCCTATAGGGTACTTTTAAAGCGCAAACAATAATCATATATCTTAAATTATCGTTGTCTGCTTTCACACTAAGTGCCACCTTTCTCAGTTAACGCTTGATGCCCACTGGGCAGTGCGTTCCTATACCAGTGTACTTTTCCACCCACCGCCTATGATTAGATGGGCTTCTTCACTCGATTGCTCTGCTCATTCTTGAAATCTCGACCAATGTGGGACCTTACCATCTTATGTGCGCTGCATCAGATGTTTTCCGGTGATCTCGTCATTGCGCACTACTCCAGTGGGTGGGGATGACATCAAGTTTATTTTGTTCAGCCTGCCAATGAAGGATTTTACATCGGCACTTCCGCTCCTTCCGTTTCCAATAGAACGCGTTTCATCATTCATCTTTTTCGTTCTGCGATTTCAGATTGTGAGTGCAGATTTGGAGCCGCTTATGATGGTATAAAAAAAGGCTATTAGAATTATTACACAGTCGCATTATAACGCTCACACGGCTCCTCTTTTTAGATAGAGGCATATACTAACTCTTAATTCGTTGATTCAATATAGGGCACTATTAGTTCACGCAAACCTCAAAAACAATTACCCATTACATTGATCTACTTTTACTATGCCTTCAAGAAATGCTCGTACTGCCATAGGTGGAACTTTTCTTCTCCCGAAGACTAAGAATGTTTATGGTAAAAGGAATGTAGTTTGTGTTGGTACTAAACTTTGGAACAGCTTACCAAACACAATAAAAGAGAACAATACCTTTCCTGTGTTGTTAAAGAAGCATTTTAAGCCATATTGTTAAGAAGGCATTTTAGTGTATATTATTTTGTTCATTTTTCTACTACTTATAAAGAGATTATGTTGTAATGAATTTGTGTACTTTTTGCTCTTTTATGTGTACTTTTTACTTGCATAAAAGTGTAATCGATAGGAGCAATGCCTGAATTGTGTATCGTTAGTATGAGAGCCTTATGCACAAAATGCCTATTTAATCATTACACATGCCTGCATATTCGCAAGAAATTTCTTGCATGAATCTCAACTATGTTTTAGCTAGGGATCCAGATGCTGTGACATACAATGCCCTGTACTATTTGTCTGAAATAAAATCAATCAATCAAACAATTCCCTACGGCATTTCTTGTGTAAATGCCATTTATACGCGTCTTCGGTTATCTAGCCTACTCCTTGCTTATCTTTGTACTGAAGTCGCTCAATATTCCAGTACACTGTGTTTTTATTTTACCCTTCGCATATGCCGTATCCTGAAAAACAGCGTTCGAATAACTCAGCATCATGCCAATATGTAGGGTGATAGGCCCTAACAATGTTCTATGTATGCCACCTATTAAGCTTTAATAATATGATTTCTTGTGTCGCAGTGATGCCATGAAGCTTACTTCCTATTGCATACCAAATGCCTCTAGCAAAAACCCTACATCTACCTCTCACTTGCTCGCCTACGCTCACAACCATAGTACAAAGCCGGCAATTATTACACTTTATGAATTATTCCTTGTTCTAGCTTAAGCCCCATAACCTCCTGCTTAATGCTCCTTAGTTCGCTATCAACTCCCATGGACTAGCCTAAACAGATTAAGTTCAAACAAAAACATTGCAGGGTTCAATGCTGCTCGGAGGCAGAGATTTTGCGCATGCGTCGGTGCGTCATAGGTGTGAGCGCGTTACTGGTCATTTCTGTGGCACCAGGTCTTTAAACGAATGTTCGCAGTGGGCCAAGAGTTAAATATAGAACTAGCATAGATGATTGTGACAAATTATATTAAAGGGGAGGGAAATAAATTATTTTCTTGTTCAGGAGTTCTTTTCAGGTCTTGATGAGCGGGGTCACGCCACACCCCAATGCCGGTTATCTAACTCCACCAAAAAGTGTTTTTTTTTTTGGGACGGGAAATTGGCTTCAGAGATGTTATAAACCTAAAAATGAAGTAAAACACGGCAGATCTCCATTTAGATATTAAAAACATTTCCTTCAATAAAACATTGCGCTAAGACATGATTTCCCCAGTACTATTCACTGCTTTCTTAGATAATTATTTATAGTTAGAATGCGAGTCAGCTTGAGTGCATTTTACCGGTACTCACAAAAATGGTTCTGCATGAGTTGAGGACAACGCAGGCATCTATCGAACGGAACGTTATAGGTGCAACAATAAAAGATAAGAAGCGTGTAGAGTATGCGAGGGAAATAACTACTCTTAGTGACAATATAGTAGAAATCATGAAGAATTGAGAATGGCCAGTAAATGAAATAATTGAAGGTTTCTGAGGGTAGAAAATCAGATTCTCAGGGAAGAAAAGCGCAGCAGGGGGCGGCTGGAAGCTAGCGGGGCGGATGATTGAGACGTTTGCAGTGGTTAAGTGAATACAGCTAGCACAGGAAAGTGTACTGTAGGGGTATTGGAGAGGTGTTCGTCATACAATGGATATAGTCTAGCTGATGATGATATTGATACGGGGCGGAAGGCTAGCACAGGAAATCACAGCAGGTGATAAGCAAGTGTTCACAGCACAGCAGAGCACAGCAAGTATTCAGGCAATCCCCAAAGGTTTCATCAGCTTCGTCGTCTCTCACTCTATTTTCTATCATCGTCCTCTTCGGTGGCATATACGTAACGTTAACCCGCCACGTAAAGCACCGTCCCGGTGCGTACTACGTCGAGGAACTGCAGCTGGAGTGATAGGGCTTCATGCGAGCAACATGAACGATTTCGGAACGTGGCATATTGAACTGCTGGCGTTGGTGCACAGAGCTGACTTCGTATGTCACAGAAGTGACTGGCCGTAAAACACTGTAGGGGCCTGTATACCGCGGCGAGAACTTCTCACAGAGCCCAGTTCTACGAGCGGGGGTCCAGAGCAAGGCAAGAGAGTCCACGGAGTAGTGGACATGGCGATGTCTAGAATCATGGCGCTGTTTTTGGGAGTTCTGGGAAGAAGCCAGTCGGTGGCGAGCAACAACACGGGCGGCATCAGCTCGGGATATGGCGTCACGAACATAACTGCGTGCATCAGCGGTGTGAGGCAGTACGCTGTCGAACGGAAGAGAGGTGTCAGGCCGAACCGAAGATAGAAGGGCGAGTAACCCATTGTATCATGACGGGAGGAATTACATGCAAACGTAACCAGCGGTAAAGTAATATCCCAGTCACGGTGATCAGCTGATACATACATTGACAGCATGTCCGTGAGTGTGTGATTGAGGTGTTCGGTGAGGCAATTCGTTCGTGGATGGTAAGCGGTGGTAAAGCAGTGCTTAATGGAGCTGTATGGAGAATTTCTCCGCCTACTCGAGCAAGAAAGAATACAAAACAGAATGCAAGAAGAATTGAACTATTGCCAACAGATTCCCTTGTCAATTAGAGAAAAAAAATTGCAGAATATACAAAGGATATGGTGTAGCTCTAAGTGTATTGCTCCTAGTTGGATTTCCCACTGGCCTAGAAATTCAACGGCCACCTTGAAATGGAAGCATTATGAGCCAGGGTGCAACCGGCTGCACATATCCCAGGCAGCACCAGCCATCGGCCCAAAATTGCGGATTGATTGGGGATCACTGGCCCACAAGTGGCCCAATGGTGCCAATGAGCTACCAATAATACTCCGTCATGCTAGAACATAACCATTATTGGCCAAGTGAACTCCACCCAGATCCATTATTGGCATTCAACCGGCTAACAGTGGTCGGTAATGCCTTTGCATATTGAGCAGCTTGCGATTATTGTATACACTATGAGACAACCTGGCTATTATTGGCCAACCAGCTACAATGGTTGCCAATATCCTCCACATCATGGTATAACCTGGTAAATATTGTCCGGTCAGTAACAACAGCTTCTCAATATTGAATATATCTATGCATACAGTGGTCAATAATGTCCAACCAACTTTGGCGGCTTCCTAACAATGTAATAACTTGGTTTCTGCTGGTCGATATTGTCTACTAAGACTTGATGGCTGGCCAGCATTGCACATATCATGGCATAGGTCGGGTAATAATATTCTGCCAATATGGCTGTCTTGTTAACATTGAATATATATTGTCATGCATGGATCAATATTGTTCTGACAGTCATTGTGGCCTGCGAACAATGTATACAGATCGGTTTATAGTGATCAAGATTGCTTGATGGACTGTGATGGCTAACCAGCATTGGACATATCATGGCATAGCTTGGTTAATATTGTCAGGCCATTATGGTTGTCTTGTTAACATTGAATATATCTTTGCATGCATTTTGGTGGCATCCCAACATTGCACATATCTTGGTTTATAATGGTCAATATTGTCCAATCAGCTTTGATGGCTGGCCAGCATGGCATTGCACATATAATGGCATAAATTGGTTAATGTTGTCCGGCCCACATGGTTGTCTTGTCAGCTACAAATAAATCTTGGTATATATTGGTCAACTGAGACCCGCCTGTCATGGCGGCCTGCCAACAATGTATACATATTGCATTATATTGTTCAATATTGCTCGATGGACTGTGATGGCTAGCCAGCATTGCACCCTAATGGCATAGGTTGGCCAATGATGTTCTGCCAATATAGATGGCTTGTCAACATGGAATATATCCTGATATAGATTGGTCAATATTGTCCCATCAGATTTGGTGGCATCCCAATATTGTATATATCGTGGTTTCTAGTAGTCATTATTGTCTAACGAGCTTTGATGACTGGTCACCATTGCACATTTCAAGCTGCGGCAGCGCTAAAGAAACAGTAGAAGCATCTCTGACCAACACAGACATTTTTCAATGTGCATGTATCCCAATATGACAGTGTTTTTGGGCTAATTTCGTCCCAACTAAATTTTTTTGCTTGGCCGGGCATCAGTTTACGTTCAACTGTAGAAGATATTCATACACCATACGTAATTTGAGCCACCATATATATAATGTTTTTGGGATGAATGTACAGATTGTCTCAAAATTCTTTGAGCTGACCACACAAAATGCACAGAAGCGCCCATCACGGAAAATACAGAATATATTTTTCCGAATATATTTTCCGTGATTCACTAATTGTTGCGGATGACCTGCAATCATATTTGTCAATTTTGGTAGACTACTCTTGTATTTAAGATTTTTGGCACGATTAACTGTTAGTAAAATTCTGCATATAATATCTTCGAGACAATTCCTGCAGGCTAGAGGGCCGGCTGTCGATCACGCGTGGACGTGGCTAAAACACAGTTCGAAACTTTAGCCAAGTGTTGAAAAAATTCCGACAGCAAGTGGAATCTACACTTCAGAAATTTGCGAAGGCGAGAATAATGCTGCTGCATACGGTGCATCACGTATCATTATCGTTATCAACTAAACGCAGCATCATTAGCATTGATACTGTCATCATTGTTATTATCACTAATTGCAGTGTCATTCTCGTCGCTATCATAATGGTAGACAGGGAGAATTTTATATGGTGCTAGTTTCGCGATCCAGGGTTTTGGCGCAGTTGGTTAAAGCGCTAGCTAGGCTACGAGTCCGATTCCGAGTGGAGACGATTTGTTTTTCTGATCTCGTCAAACCTGGATGATTGAAAGTGAGAGACACAATATTGCACAGATCCTGAACACATCTCGGCAACAACTCTCGCGCCTGCGATTTCGTTCCAAGGGCCTATATATACGCATACGAGTGCACAAGCATACGCACACGCTCGAGCACACATCTGACAAGCAAAAGTTTAATAGATGCGTGTCCACGAAAAAACTCCTGCGAACTCAAGAAACGCAAGGCACTCAAATGCAAAGAATGCAACAGAACGTCTCAGTCGCTTGAACAAACACCAGTGGCTACGTTTGGATAGTAAACGCAGAAACAGTCGAATATATCCGGTGAATTCAAATCCTGTAAACGTTTGTCCATGATTGGAAACACTCACGCGTAGCATCATAATTTCCTCCTTTTTTTTACGTGATAGGAAGAAACCCTACATGTCCAAGCGATAGCAACTTGTGGGAGAGATCGATCGCGCTAGCCAAACACTCACTGCATGATTCGCCATTACGCTAGATGTTTCCGGCATTCAGCATCAGCTCCAACTATACCACGCCTCAATACTAGCTGTTCTTATAGACAGATATGTTGGACTGCTTTCAAGGCCTTCGAGTTCTAATATTTACTAAACACAAATTTGCGTATTATTCCTGTACTCTCTAGCGCTCTGCTGTCGGCTTTTGCAACAGACAGATAAAGACTGAACGACTTTGGCCATCGGTGTAGAAGCGCATAAAATATTTCAGCTCAAAGAAAAATACAAGCAACATATATTCTACGCTATCTGTAGCTAATTCACTTGACAAGAAAAGAGATCTGAACATTACTGGAATGGTTCGTATTCTAATGCGACGTAAATCGCGCACTGCCGAAACGTTGTGTGCACTGGGAAGATAATAAAAAACAATCAACAGCACTACATGTGGCAAGGCAAATGAAAAAAAAAATAAAAATGTAAAACAACTACCTACAGTGCAATGAATGCGCGCTCATGTGTCGCCAGCATATATGGTAACAAAATTAAAATAGAGTAATAACGATGCTCTCTATGGAAGTTATTTTTGTTCGAAAGCTGCAATACATGGCTCATAATGATGCATTTGACTACAGCTTTTGACAGCGTTCTCATAACTACTAATCAGAAACTATTCTTCTGGCATTCTATGTTTTATTATTTAAACATATAATTTCGCACCGAAGGTGTTTCCCTCCAGAGAACTACACAATTCTATCCCGTCGTGTCAACTAGGTAGCTAATGGCAATTGATATATATTAAAAGTAATGCGAGTGCCTTATTTAAGCAGTTTTGGGACATTTTTAGAGAACACCACTCTCGAATTTAACACATGATTGAGAATTAGGTTTCCTCTCTGAAATATCCTCGCGCTTTCACAAGCGTAGCTTCCGCGGGCTGAAAGATGATTTTACCGCGCTTCTTTCTGAGAACTACACTTTGTCCCAAGTTCGTAGATATAGTTTGTTGACCCTCGCTTTCTTTCTATTCTTTCTTTACTGCCAATTTAGTTCTTCAGATCTTAGCTCATCCAGTATTTTGTATTTCTTGCTGCTTTATATGCCCACGCTTAGTTACACGCGGATTTTTTCGTGCTCTTACCGTCGACCTGATTTGAAAAAAAAATAATAACATGAAGATTTTAACCTTGAAGTACCCGTAGTTATGGGCGTTTTCGCTTTTATTTTCCTTAATAGGAATACAGCAAGTATATCGGCTGCTGCATCGCTCAGTTGTGAGTGATGACGTTTCAAGAGCACTCCATCATGAACCTGTGTGCCATCTTTCGTAAAAAAATATGTCCATTTGTTCGAACCGAGAACGATTCCGTGAAAACTGTAAATTGTTTACGTATGTGATTATTACTGAAACACATATGCCAAAAGCAATTTGCAATAACAAAAATGTAGCGAAATTATCACGCCACTGAAAACGTCACCCAGCCAACAGTCGAGGCGACTAAAGAGCTCCGAACGCACTTCTCGTTGTTTTAGCGAAGCCGAGGGCAAAACTGCGCATTCCTCCTCACAAGCTTGGCCCAAAGAACATATAGTTTCCATTCTCTCGTCTTTTCGTCGCCTCTCCGGCGGAGGGTCTTCACTAAAGCAATTTTCCAGACCGCTTTCAACTTCAGGTCTCGTAGCCTTTTCGCCCGTGAAGCAGTCATCGCGGCAGGGCGGCGACCTTCACTGCCCTTTCTTTCTTTGTGGCTAGGCATGCGTTGCTCACAACGCCCTCCCACTCTATTCACCTGCACTCTTCCCTTCCTTCCCGCCAACTTCTTCTTCTAGGATCTGTGGGATATTCTGGGGGGGGGGGGGATACTGGACGCGGGTTATGCCGGCCTAATGTCGCGGCGGCACTCTTGGCGTCCGGTGGAAGGGGAGATGGGACGTGGAGAGGTGTGGGGGGGAGCCAACTTTCCTCGCCGCAGCCTTCTGGGCTAGCATGGTCCTATCCATTTCTCTCACCGCCTTTCCAGCTTTATGCCTCCTCTTTCGACAGATCTCAAGCAAAAAAAAAAGAGAGAGAGAACACAACGACCCTTCTGCTTCTTCCAACCGTGCCTCGAAACTCGACACAAGCGGCTGATTCAGAGGCGTCCGGCCATCCACACAATCCCCACCCGCTGCAGCTGCTCGAGATCCCGCAGCTTTGGACAGCAGAACCGAAAAACCAAGCCTTGTGAAAGTTCTAATTCGTTTTAATGACCATGCCTGAAAGAGGATATTTGTGAGTACCAAAAGCATTTTAAGTTGTTTGTTCATAACTGAGCTTTCTGAGATGATTTCTTGCTTTGTCTGGTTGTAAGATCGCTACTTTTTCTTACTAGGTGTGATAAAGCATCAGATCACTCGGATCTACTTTGCGTGGCAACATTCATTTTGGATTGCTGCAACTGAGGTCTGCGAATCTGCGCTAGCCGTACGGTAAGATACCTTTTTTTGCATGATTTGGTGCTGTATGTTGTCAGCCTTGATCATCATGTGAATAACCGATATGCTTGCGAGAACGGAAAGCCATTTATTTCGACCGCACCACCCCAGTCAATTCCGAACTGTATTTTCAGCGCACTATTTTGTATGCATAAGCTTTGGTCACAAAGACAAAATTTACGGCGCAGAAGTGGCCAATTTGTAATGCAAAAGAAAAATGTGGCCTTGTAAAACGTGATGCGTGTTTTGTGTGATTTTCAGATTACAACTTCATCGCGCGTGTTGTGTGTCTGAAGGGATCAATTTCTTTTTACTATATTCAAAACTCATGGTTAAGTTGAGCTTTCTGGAACATGATTTTTAGTTGCGAGCGAATATTTATTATTGTAATTTGCCGTTGTGAATGCGCGTTTGGAATGGTCTCAACGACGTGTACCTTATTCACGTGTTTGATCTTTCTCATGCGCTGATCCCGAGTAGTAGAAGTGTCATAAAATAGCCAGCAGGTTCAATTTTACTATCAATTGTAGAAAACTAAAAGCTTCCGGAAAGAAGATCTGCCGACGCACTTATTCTTATTGCTAAATTTGATTATTTGCGGAAATAAAAAAAACTTTTCGTTCAAAAATGCACTTATCCACAATTATAGATTGTTATATGGCGCAGAAAAAAGGGGCTTGCCTGAAACATGACACTTTATCTTTTACGTTAAAGAGCATCCACTGTCCGTGCGAAGAACTGTATGAAAAAAAATTCTGAAAAGGGGATTCTTATTTGCAGTTGCTACCATAGTTCTTATACTTTACCACACGTACAAACTTGTTTCCACAACAAACGTGATGCTAAGCTACGGATATCTTTATTTTTCAATTTGAGTATATCATACAAACCCCAAAGCATCTGTGTCATACACTGCTTTGGCTGCAGCTTTGACAAATTTTAAAATGTTCTGTTTGCAGTAATGATGCAGTGTACACTAATTTTAGCAGCCGTGGTCGGAGTGCGACTGCAATTTTTGCGTCTATTTTTTCTTTTGTAGTTTCTTTTAGGTCTTGCTGCAACTACCCTAACGAAAATTATTCAAAGGAAAGCTATTGATTTGAAGCATGCAGTTATGTCGACGTCTTTCTTCTACAGGTGTTCGATCACAAAGGCACTACATGTAGAAGGGGGCAAGCACTGACTGCCGTTTAACGAATAGATAACGGCAAATATCATTTTCTTTTATGTTCCCAGCGTCAACAACACATTCACATGGGAAGCCGTGCACTGCCAGATGTCGCAACCAATGTAACCAAGTTAATATGGCCGGCCTTACCGAGTATACAGCTTATTTCAACCTAAACCAGACAAGAAAGTTGCCTGAGGGTCCACAGGTGGTGCTTTATTTTGAATTTTTACTCAACGGCATAGCTGTACTTCCATTTTCCAAACGTTTTCTCTCTTAATGGGATTTATGAATGTTGCTTTCATTTCCAGGTGTCATCTGCGAAAGAAAATACATTGTTATGCACGCTGCTCAAGTCCATATCTTTAAAGACTACTGGGAGCTGCTGCCCCTACAACCGACCACAAAAGAAGCTGCGAACTCAGCGCCTTCCTCCAACCTGGGACCTGAGAACACCTTGCAAAGGGACACAAAAACAGGAGGAGCACTTAAGTCTAAGTGTTCTGTCTACATTTTTCAACAGAACATTTTTTTTCGACATAACACAATTTTTTGTAACCCATGCACACCTAACAAATCACCATGCAATGAACCTTTCAGCTGTATTATTTTATGTGCACGGATATTCTCAGCATGCTTTATTTAAATAAAAAGCTAGATGAAAAATATCAGCACTGCATACGTATGCGATGGCTTTGTAGTTGCCTATTAGCCATAGCACGAAATAGCAACTAGCCGTAGTACTGATTATTGAATCATCCAGCACTATAATTTGCCGGATTGCCAATTGCTCTGGCTGGATGCCAACAATGCAAAACCACTGGGCAAGATTGGATTAGAAATATTGGGTAGCCGATAAATCTGGCTGGATGCCAGTTGTGAATATCCAGTGAATAAGCATGGATACAAGATATTGGATGGCCAGTGAGCTTGGCGGGATAGCCGTGATATAACAAACAGTGAGTGAGCTTGGGTGAAATATACTGAGTAGCCATTGAGTGTCATTGAATGCCAATAAACAAGGTAGTATGCCAATACTGGTTTTGATAGGATAGCCAATCATAATTGGTTGGCATATTTCTTGGATCTTTGTGCGCCCCAGTCAGACGGCAATATTGACCAATATTGGACCAGTGGCAGTCCATTGATGGCGTGCTGCTTGGGATTCCAAGCTTTGGCATGAAGCTCAGGTTTTCATTACTCTGCTTTAATATGGGTGTAATCGTGGTGCAAAAGCGGGAACAGGATAGCTGGATATGGTCATAATCATGACACTAGTCTTGGGGTAGGATGGCTGGATATAGGCATAATCATGACACAAATGGGAGGGGGGTAGGATGGCTGTATATGGGCAAAGTCTCGGCAGCAGCATGGGGACAGGTAGGTTCTACATGGGCGTAATCTTCGCGCGAGCGTGGCGGAAGGTTGGCTGCACGCGCACATGCTTGGCGCGAATGTGGCGACAGCTTGGCTCTACACGGGCATACCCTTGGTGACGAGCTGGCTGTATGCAGGCATACTCATGGCATTAAAATGGCGACAGGCATACTATTGGCATAAATGGTGGGGCCATTGTTGGAGAAAGTAGTAATTTTCCCAAATGAAAATGAAGGACCTATATTCATGCCAACCTTTGCCACCAGAATACCAATCAAGGACCATTGCTTTTGTGCTGCTTGAGTGCGAGCAGAAGCTCAGCGCCATCTGGTCGCATATTCCGCTGATATAAAGCGCCATTGTGGAGCACAAGAAAAGCAAGAGTGGCGTCAGGGTGATCAGTGCCGAGGCAGTTGATAATGCCGCAAAGCTTGGGATCTAAGCGCTGCTCATGACGAATGTTTAAAATGTCAGTGATGGGCAGCACACAGGTGTCATCATCACACTCGGTTTCAGGCGGCGGATCTAACGGGTTGCGGGACAGGCAATTGGCTTCAGTGTGTAGCCGGCCGGACTTGGGAACGACACAAAAAGTGTATTCCGGAAGGCGCAGCGCCCAACGCTCTAGACGACCAGTAGGGTCATTAAGAGTAGAAAGCCAACATAAGGCGTGGTGATTGGTGATGACGGAGAATGGGCAGCCGAACAAGTAGGGGCGAAATTTTCTAATGGCCCATACGAGGGCTAAACACTCACGTTCTTTGATCGAATAACTCCGCTCCGCCGCTGAAAGGAGGCGACTGGCATAAGCAATGACGCGAGTGCGGCCCGTCTGCTGTTGGGCGAGAATGGCGCCAATACCGTGGCCACTGGCGTCGGTGCGTACCTCCGTTCGTGCTGAGGGGTTGAAGTGGGCCAGGACGGGCGGGTTGGTGAGGGCTGCGATGAACGCAAAGGCTTGAGATTGTCCTTGGCCCCAGCAGAATGGAACGTCGTTCTCCGGAAGTGTGAGTGGACGAGCCGTGTCCGCAATGTTGGGGACAAACCGCCGAAAATACGAGCAAATGCCAAGAAAACTATGAACGTAACTGATGCAGTGGCGTGTAGGAAATGCACTTGCAGCACGAATTTTGTCGGGGTCGGGTTGAACGCCACAGGCATCGACCAGGTGTCCGAGCACTTTGAGTTCACGTCGGCCGAAGCTACACTTCTTTGAATTCAGCTGAAGGCCAGCTCTTCGGAAGACTCCAAAATGGCATCAAGGCAGTGAAGATGACTCTCGAAGGTCGAAGAAAAGACAATGAAGTCATCGAGATAACATCAGCACGTCGTTCATTTGAAACCACGTAAAAGAGAGTCCATCATAACGCCCAACTCCAATGACATATCCTGGGCGTCAGCGCTCAGCGTCGGCGCTGTTGGTGTATGCAGGAACCGGTTTGAGCATGCGCATGGTACGAGACGCCAGCAAACTCGAGCTGAGCGCCGAGATCTGTCTATGCTAGATTTCGGCGTCAGTGTACCCGCCAGGCGCCGAGCTGCTCTCCCACGTAGGTCTCTCATTGGCGCACGTCTAGGCGCCGTACACCAATGAGAGGACAGGGTGGCCGCGACCTCCGGATTAGGAATTTTCTCTCGCGCGGATTCTTCGCGCCCTTTTTTTCTCACTTTCTTGTCATCGCTTTCCATCGTCGCATGTGGCCGTGATGGCAAAACCCTTCGCGCCGATCGGTTGATCTCAGCCGTGGAGGAACAAAACTCAAAAGACTCGTCTCAGCAACGGTCGCGGAAAACGGGACAAATTGATATTGCGTCGATGGCTTTGCAGGTTGTATTGAAAATCCTGGAAGCTGAAGTTTAGGACGGGAATATAAGTGGGATTATTGGCTATGTGCACAATATTATGAGGGAGAGCTATGCTACGCTGCTGAGTAACGTCGGTTAAGGGGGAAACAGCGTAGTCACCATCAGGAAGGGAGGGAAAAGGTGACACGAGCACATACACAGCGGCTTCAGGTGGCAGATGAATGAATGCAGCGGAGCGAAGACAGGGCGTTGAAGTTTCATGAGCTTGTTCGGCAGGACAGTGCGGCAGGTCTAGATGAATCAGTCCAGAAGAACACTCGATGTGCAGGTAAAAAGTCGAGGCCTAATATAACATCTTGAGGGCAACTGGTGAGGACTGTAAATAACACAGGGATGTTGCGGCCGGCTATGCTAATTCGTGCAGTACACATACCAATAACAGTAGCTGTGTTGCCATCTGCAACACGGATGGTAGATGAGGTAGCGGGTGTGAGGACGTTCTTGAGGCATCGGCAGAGCGATGAACTGAGGACAAAAATGTGGGCGCCAGTGTCAATAAGTGCAGAAATTGGGACTCCATTCACTAGAGTATCAATGATATTAGTCTAAGAGCGGTGGTCAGTACCGAGTTGGCAGTCCAGGTCGGTAATACAGCGTTACTCCCGGGCGCTGAATTCGCTAGTTTCCCTGGTAGATGCCGGTGTATGATGGGGAGGAGCGGCGACGAGGTAACGGTGAACGGGATAGACGATCGCGGGGAGATGGAGATCGACTGAAGCGATGAGCAGTCGGGTCGGTTTCGGTCCGAGGCTCATCCGATTGAGGACGAAAGTGTCCAGGTCCATCATAGTCGAGGGCTCCGCTAGTTGGGCAGCAATGCGTCGAGGTCCATAATAATACCGACGGTCTGCGTTGTAATAGGAGCGAGGGGTGGGGAAGACACGGCTACGGCAATAACGCGAAGCGTGGCTGGCGCGACAGCAAATAAAACAGATTGGCCTGTCGTCCGATGTGCTCCACTCCGCAGGATTATGACCAACATAGCGACGTGGGGAGGCTGGGCTGGTGGTTGCAGTAGCCACTAAAGGAACAGGGTGTGATGGTGGCTGGGGCGACACGGGGCTGGAGGAGAGGCCGACGCTTGCAAGTTCCTGGCGGACAACGGCTTGTCTCATGGCCACAGTGTCGGGGAGTGGAGACGGGCGTGGTGCAGGAGTTAGGGCCTCAAGTTCTCTCCGGACAATCCGAGTCACGGTCGTGGAATGGGAGGGTTGGTGCAAAGGGGCCAGGTCCTCGCAGGATGATGTAGCCGCCGTGTTCGGAAGACGGTCAAAGCGATGTACGAGACGTCTTTGTTTTGCTTGCTCGAATTTTCGGCAGACTTGAAGCGCCGAGTCAACAATAGAGCAATTCATGCAGAATAGAATGTTGAATGCATCATCCGCGATACCCTTGAAGATATGCCCTACCTTGTCACTTTCCGGCATAAAGCTGCTGGCCTTCCGACACAACGCAAGAAAGTCCTCAATATAGGCGAGGTAGGACTCTGTGCGGAATTGAACTCGAGAAGAAAGTTCCGTTTTTGCAGCAAGAGCCCGCCCAATAGGCTTCCAGAACAAGTCCTGAAGCTTATGCTTGCAGATGTCCCAGGTAACAAGCTCTTGTTCGTGGTTTTGGAAACACGTTCGAGCTGTTCCCACCAAATAGAAGATGATATTAGCTAGCGTGATGGTTGCGTCATAGTGGTTGTTGCGGCTGCAGCGCTCACACTCATCTAGCTAGTCGTTGACGTCTTAGTGGTCGTCGCCATTAAAGATAGGCGGGTGGCGAATTTTTGTGACTACAACTGGCTAAGGCGATGTTCCCGTGGGGCTAGAGGCTGTTCAGGGGTCATCATAGCTGTTTGTGGCGTCGTTGGGATCCCGGGCAGGTGGCGGCCGCTGCGCACATCCAGCTTTTTGAAGCGTAAATGGGTTAATCGGTGCGTACGGAGACCTTGATTCACCTCCACCAAGATGATACGGGGCAGAAGGCTAGCACAGGAAACCACAGCAGGTGATGAGCAAGTGTACACAGCACAGCAGAGCAGAACACAGCAGGTGTTCAGGCAAACCACAATGGTTTCTTCAGCTTCTTCGTCTCTCACTCTACTTTCTGTCATTGTCCTTTTCGGTGGCATATACGTAACAATATAATTGAAACAATGGCCCTAATTTGTGCCAGACAGACTTACCGCTTTTAGACCACCGCTGCTACCAGCCTTGAGATTAAAATACTGTGATACTTGTTATTGCAAACATATCTGCGCTTTATATTGGGAAGATTGTCGATTCACTGCTTGTAGCAAGCAATAGGTTGAGCTCGCTTGTAATCGTTCCAGAGCATTACCACTTGAAATTCTATGCTTTAATTAAATATATTGGCACGCTACTGACGACGATGAAGGATTGTGATGGTGTTAGAAGAAGAGAAAAAAGCGTTCGTTTCTGGGGCCTAGTAGGCTTCACCTTCTTCCGCTGCAACAGCACTGTAAATAAACACCCCCTTTCTTATTTTACCGTAAAAACTTGGTGGAAGGTGCTCCGTTCGATCACTACCTACGGCGTAGCAAGACCACCTGGAGTTTCGACGTAGCCGCCGCCTTTCTGGACTGCCACCGCTGCCGACCATCATGAACCACACCGACTCTAACCGTGCAAACCGCGACACCGTAAGCCAGGCTGGCGACAGGCCTGCCCCCTCCAGCCCTACTCCGTCCCAGCCTTACCGGGAACCACGACCGTTTGCAGGAGAAGAAGGTGAGGACGTTTACAAGTGACTACTGCATTATCAACGAGTAAGTCGGTACAACCGGTGGGACCCTGTCACCATGCTAACAAATGTCGTTTTCTTTTTAATTCACACGGCGATGACCTGGTTTGAGAATAACGAGGACAACTTGACGACTTGGGAATGGTTTGCCACCTAGATAAAACAGCGGTCTGGCGACTCGGTTCTGAGCAAAAAGCGGGCTGAGCAGACCCTTGCTCAAAGAGCTCAATTGCCCGATGAAGTGTGTACCACGTACAGAGAAGAAATCCTCAGATTATGCATATGTGTCAATTCCAACATGCCCGAGGAAGACAGAGTCGGCCACATTTCGAACGGTATCGCGGCTTACGTATACAACCTTTTGATCGCCAAAGACACCCTTGACACTGTCTCCGATGTCATTAGACACATCCGCGCTTTTCAAGATCAGAAAACACGTCGTATTGCTCCGAAATTTGGGCGGCTGGCCAACGCGCCTACCGTGGCCAGCCTTGATGACCATGCCCAACTAGATCTTCCGATGACTATCGGGTAAATCGTTCGGGAAGAACTTCTACGGCTCAACCCACTTCCCCTGCACGAATCTGGTGAGGTATCTGTCCAGAGAGTACCTAGACGGCCGGCTTCACCACCACAAGCCATTGCAGTGCAGACTTTCTACCAAGCTACTGAAGTTGCAGCTTCTATTGACTACCCGCCTATGCATTTGGCCAACCCGAATGCGTGGATGCATGACGCCCAAAGGTATGACGTCGCCTCAAGTGCACCTAGATCTTCAATTCGATCTGCCAGGATTCCTGAGCAGTATGAGCATTCAGCAAGACCTACGATGCGCCCTGCTGTAGCTGTTTCTTATCCAAAACAGCATTTTCTAGCTTCCCCACCGATATGCTACCTATGCGGCGTCGAAGGTCACTTCGCCAGGTACGGCCATAGTAGGTTCCCGCCCCGCTATAACCGCCCGGCGCCTCCAACAGCACCCAACAATCGGCAATACAACCCCGTGTTTCAGCAATCAAATACTCCGCGTGGGTATTACCACAACTTCCATAACGAGAATCTCTGCGACTATTCCCCTGCATCTGACAGAAGTGTTACTCCTCCACCCGCCTTCCGCGCCCGTCGTTCTCCATCACCGCGGCGGCGTTCCATGGCGACTCGGCAGGAAACCTAACCAGCGTGGTCAATGCGGGTGAGGCCACTGGAAATGTGCTGTGTGCCAACATCCCTCCAACCATAATGCTCACGAACAAGATTCGTGTGTTCATTAATGTGTGTACATTAACTTTGGCGGATACGGGTGCGACTGTGTCTGTGATGAGTAATCAGTTTAGCGCTTGTTGGGTCGCAAAGTGATATTTGAATATGACCATGCTTCAACGTTTTGTGGTGTGAGTGGAGAGGCGTAGCGGCCTGTGGGTGTGTGTAGTGCGCACGTGTCTGTGGTTCTTGCAATGTTTCAACCCGAATTCGTCGTCTTCCCCACTCTACGCACGACATCATTTTAGGAATGGACTTTTTGAAGTTTTGTGACGCTAACGTGGGCTGTCGAAGTCAAGAGGTTAATTTGGACGACTCGCATCTGCCGACTCTTTTTTGAAAGTGGCCATAGTGAAGAAACAGTTTTTAGTATTACCGAGGACACAGTAGTTCCACCTTTGCCTGCCATGTTAGTCCCCGTGTCCGCTCCACTTCTTGACCAGGTTTCATTTCAGGCCATGGTGCACCCAGTTCACTCCGCATGAGTGAAGAAAAATGTTATTATTCCTCATTGTATGATATCCGTGCATCACGGTAGTACCTCGTTATGGACAATCAATCCATCGTCCGAGCCCGCAGTTTTACCAACCGGATTGAAGCTTGCCTTCTGTGGACCCGATGCGCCCTGCGTCGTTGATTTTGTCACAGATGCTACAAGTTCCACCGTACCTCCGGCTGGTGATGAAACTTCAATCTTCCACATGATCACGCCGATCTCAGCTCACCTCAACGCCGTACTCTTGTGGTATTCTTCTACCCTTTTCGCCTGTTTGACTTTTTTGAAACAGAGGGACCAACCTCTTGCCCTGCACCTCCTACCCATCTTACCATCGACACTGGTTCGCCCCACCCCATCCGTCAAAAGCCATATCGCGTGTCCCCATGTCAGCGCAAAGTCATACATGAGCAAGTGGAGGACATGCTACGGAAGGTGATACAAGAATCATCTAGCCCTTGGCCGGCCCCTGTCATTCTCGTACGCAAAAAAGACGGTTCGTGGCGATTGTGCGCCGAATACCGGCGTCTAAATTATGTTACAAAAAGGACGTCTATTCTCTTCCTCGCATAGACGACGCCCTCGACTGCCTCTCTGGTGCGTCCTACGTTTCTTGTCTTGATCTGACATCTGGCTACTGGCAAATTCCAACGGACCCTGCGGATAAGAAAAAAACAACCTTTTTAACGCTAGATGGCATTTATGAGTTTAATGTTATGCCATTCGGGCTCTGAAATGCGCCTGCCATATTTCAATGATATCTGGACACATTTTTGCGCAGCCTAAAATGGGATATTTGTCTTTGCTATCTGGACGATGTCGTCATATTTGGGAAGTCTTTCCAAGAACACAATGACCATGTAATACGCGCCTTGAATTGTCTGCACGACGCCGCCCTAATTCTAAACTCGAAAAACTGCCGCTTTGGAGAGCGCCAAGCGCTGGTGCTGAGACATCTTGTCAATGGTGATGGTGTAATGCCGGATCCCCAGAAAACTGCCGCTGTTGAGTCTTTTAACCCCCCCCCCCCAGACAGTGAAGGAGTTGCGCAGTTTTGTAGGGCGTGTTCGTATTTGAGACGCTTTATACATCGCTTTGCTGACGGTGCTTACCCATTGACGGGACTTCTCAACAAAAACTCCACTTTTGACTGGACACCAGACTGCGACGCGTCATTCCGTCAACAGAAGTTTCTGTTAATATCGAAACCCATCCTACGTCATTTCGATCCTGCTGCAGTGACAGAAGTTCACACGAAGGCTAGTGGAATTGGTCTCGGGGCAGTCCTTGTCCAACGACACGATGAACGAGAGCATGCTATCGCGTACGCAAGTCGTACCATGAGCAAGCCGGCGCGAAACTACACAGTCACCGAACAGGAATGCCTGGCTGTAGTTTTCGCTGCGCAGCGTTTCCGTTCATATTTGTACGGACGGTCGTTTACTATCGTAACTGACCATCATTCACTATGTTGGCTGCGGAACCTTCGAGACCCATGTGGTCGCCTCGCACGCTGGGCCCTCCGGTTACAGGAATATGACTTTGCCGTGGTGTACAAAAGCGGGAGGCGTCATGCAGACGCAGATTGTCTTTCTAGGATGCCAATGGCCACGAATGGCTCTGACAGTGACGATTTTAACAATTATATCTCGACCCTCGAGCCAGCGTTCCCCGACACGAATATTTTCAAAACTGAACAGGAAAGGGATAGCAGTCTGCAGCCTCTCTTTGCCGCCGCCCAAGCCAGCGGAACTATAAGCCGTTTTTGTGTGCGTGATGGCCTCCTATGGGAAAAGAGTTATCGCCTGTCTGCCAGCGATACCTACTCGTAGTTCCCAAGACGCTTTGCACGCACGTATTGCGTGTGATGCATGATTATCCAACTTCTGATCATTTGGGATCGGTTCGAACACTGCTTCGTTCTCAAGAAAGATTTTATTGGCCCAGATTGCGCTCGACTATTGAACAATACCCTGCTAGTTGCAAGCAATGTCAACGCCACAAACGTCCCGCTGCAACTGCATTTGGCTTGCTGCACCCTGTGAAGACCCCGACAGCTCCGTTTGATAAAGTAGACCTTAACCTCATATGTCCGTTTCCGAAGTCTTTGGATGGCAATCGCTGGATTGTAATCTGCGTGGACTATCTCACGCGTTACTGTGAAACCGCCGCTCTTCCATCTGCTGCAGCGCATCAGGCGTCACTTTTCCTGCTGTACTCAGTCATCCTACGACACGGGCCGCCACGGATTGTCATCACTGATCGGGCTCGACAATTCACTGATGATGTTGTTGAAGTGCTCATGCTTTTATGTGCCGTAACGTCCCGACATTCGACGCCATACCATCACCAGACAAATGGCTTGACTGAGCGCGTCAACAGAACGCTGATACGCATGCTAGCCATGTGTGTGTATGCAGGGCATAAGAACTGGGACATCATACTACCCTTCAGTACGTATGCGTTTAATACCGCCACGCATGAGACGACTGGGTACAGTCCATTCTTCCTGCTGTATGCCAGACCGCCACGCTACTCCCTGGATGCTATCCTGCCCTTCTCAAACCGTGAAGATCCCTGCCTGGCTGAAAGCGTCTGTCTCGCCGAAGAAGCTCGCAGAATCGCCCGTTTCGGTCTGGTGCTTCACAAGAACGTTCTAAAGTACGATACGATGCAGTCAACGGCGCGTCACGTGCTCTATAGGCGATTTAGTCTGGCAGTGGCGTCCAATTCGGCGCCGCGGCCTACATCAAAAACTCTTGGCCCACTATGACGGCCCATATGTGGTTGTCAACGCATCAGTGATTTAACTTATGCAATAGCCCGCCTGACAGCATTGTATCGGGTCGTCGGAGTGCCAAAACTGAACTATGTCATATTGCCCGCTTGAAGCCGTGTCAGTGCCGCACGACTGACGAACACGCCCAGAGGGCTTCGGCTGAGTAGGGGGAAAATGTCACGCTACTGACGCGGACGAAGGATTGTGATGGTGTCAGAAGAAGAGGAAGAAGCGTTGGTTTCTGGGGTCTAGTAGGCTTCACCTTCTCCCGCTGCAACAGGATGTAAATAAACACCCCCTTTCTTATTTTACCTTAGCAATGTATTAACACGTTAACGCCCTCTTCGGCAAAGATCTAAACTACCCCTTTGCAACAAATGTTTTTAACCAGGAATGAATACAGCGTCAAATAGTTAGCAGATGAAATTAATAAGTACTTTATCAATGCAGCAATGTGCCCTCAACGCCTAGCCGACCACAGAAGCAAAGTAGGTTCACAAATTAAGTCTATAGTACTAAGTACTGTTACGCCAGCTGAAACTGCAAAACTTATACAATTAAAGCCAAATGCGGCAAGTGGTCATGATGACATACTAGCCTCCACCGTGAAGTGTGTTTCGTTTGAGATTAGCCCTGTATTGTCACATTTATTGAATGTATCTGTTTCAACCGGCATATTTCCAGATCTGCATAAAATAGCTAAAGCGGTACTTGTACGCAAAGGAGGAACGCAAAATGAGTTCACAAATTACAGACCGATTTCAGTCTTACCGGTATTTTCAAAGGTATACGAAAAGGCTATAAATAATCGTTTTACTGCGTTCATCCAGAAACACAATATATTCTCAACCTTTAAATTCGCGTTTCAAAAGAACAAGACACCCGAGGAGGTCCTGATTAACGTAAAATGATTATTTATAAAACATATTGAAACAAGAATGTACACTCTGGGAATCTTTCTTGCTTTATGAAAGCCCTTTGGTTCAGTTGATTATGAAACTTTGTTTTATAAGCTCCACAGGTATAAAATTCGAGGCGTTGCATCAGACCACATTAAAAGCTATTTATCATGCAGATAGCGATTCCTAAACCTCAGTGGAGAAAACTCGGAAAATCTAGAAGTAAAACTTGGATTACCTGAAGGTTCCGTACTAGGTCCCACACTATTTATGTTGTTTATAAATTATATATTTGAGGTTAAACACGCACTTGAAATAACCGTCTTTGCTGATGACACTAGTATATTTTTCACAGGCAAAAATGTGCAGGGGATCGAAAATGAAGCAAATCTTTACCTATCTCTACTGTCTACCTGGCTCGAGGAGAATTGTTTGCAGCTGAACAGGCCCAAAACAATGTTTATACTATTTAAACCAGTTAACAAAGTTGCTAAAGAAAACATTACACTTAAATACAGATTGGAATATATTGATCAGGTATCTACACAAAAATTTTAGGTGTCTTGTTTAACAAACATTTATCCTGGGCTCCGCATAATAATCACCTTCTAACCGATCTTTCCCGTGTCGTAGGTTGTATGAGCCGTATAGCTCCAGTTATCCCTCTCCGGCTTAAAAATAACTCTGTATATTACACATCATTTTACTCTCGTCTACTTTATGCAATATTAGTCTGGGGTACCACGACGGAAGGAAATTACGATAGGCTTCTTGTACTGCAGAAGCGCATTCTACGTCTATTTAAGAACTAGAAAGGTAAGAAAAGTGACACTCTGCTAAAATATTATTTATTACCATCCAAAATGGTATATTACTTTAAACTGAT
>JAJIZL010049937.1:469-10612 GCA_023969395.1 Amblyomma maculatum
TCCCACAGAAAAACAGCATCCCAACACTGTAAGAAGACGTGTTCAATTGTCTCCGGTTTTTTGCACAACAGGCAATTTGTTGTCCATGGGACGAAGATACCTTTTTCATTCAGCCAGGTTTTAACAGGGAGCGTATTAGAGTGAAGTTTGAATAGGAACGTTTTAGCAGATGGCCTCACGGGCATCTTCTTCACTCTTTTCAAAACGTCCTGCCCTGGGCCTCCACAGTGTAATGCCCGGTAAAAAGGCACCGGCAGCATCACGTCAATGAGATCTTTATACAGTTTTTTTCTGGGAACATTGAAAAGGTAATCAAAAGAAAACCGCACTTCCAGCAACTTGCACGAAAAAACAACCTCGCGCAGGTAGCCAGTCACAGTACCAGGCATGCTTTCACATGACACAATCCATTCAGGGAGCAGCCTCTGCAATCGCACTTGCATCACAGTTCTCAGAAAGGTATCTTTTTGATCACGCAGGAATATAAATCTCGAAACCACTTGACGCAAGAACAAATGGGCAAGGCCAAGCCCGCCCCTTTTAACAGAAATAAACAAATTCGTCCGGGCGGTTTTTTCCCATGTGGATGCCCAAATAAAAACAGCAAAAACGCGGTGCATTTTCTGAATTGAGGTCCGTGAGACACACAACACATTCATGAGGTACCACAGCCTCGAAATAAGAAAAACATTGCAAATAGAAGCGCGCGAAAACATTGAGAGTTGCCTTCCTTGCCACGCATCCGCTTTTTCTTTCGCTCTGGATGTTTCTTCCATCCAGTGCACGTTGGGATCTCGATAACAGTCTAAAGGCACGCCTAGATATCGCGTTGGGAGAACAGACCATCGCAGCTTACAGAAGAAATCAGGTGTCACGTCCCAATCACCGTGCCAAAACCCAGAGCTTTTCTCCCAATTGATCTTACATCCGGTTTGATCACAAAATGTTTGGACGACACCCGTAACTTCACAGATGCTCTTTCTAGTTGCACAAAACACTGCTATGTCATCAGCATATGCTAGCATCTTCACGTGTGCTGATTGCAGCTCGAACCCTAAAATGCGATCGCTATCAATGATAGCCAAGCAAAGTGGCTCTAAATACAGTGCAAAAAGCAGGGGTGAGAGCGGGCAGCCCTGCCTTACCGATGAACGTACTGCGATGCTGTCAGTCAGTTCACCATTCACTATAATACGGGTCGTGCAGTTCGCGTAAGCCATTTTAACACCCTCCACTATGACTTTTCCAAGGTTAGAATGCTCCAAAATGGAAAAAAGAATTTCGTGAGAAACACGGTCAAAGGCTTTCGCCAAATCTAATTGCATCATGGCTATCTGACCACCGAGTGCATCAACACATTCTAGTACGGTTCTTGCGACATGTATATTCGTGGCAATGGATCGACCCTTGATGCCGCACGTTTGATGAGACCCAACCAGTTTTTTTATTACGCTTTGCAGTCTTTTTGCTAAAACCTTCATATACACCTTGTAGTCAACATTGGTGAGGCTAATCGGTCGATATGACCCCACCAACAGTCGTTTCTCTGGATCATCTGTCTTGGGTATTAGCACAATGTGCGATGTAGCGAAAGACAATGGAACAGTATTACGTTCATAAGCTTCAGTGATTACATCCAGCATAAACTGAGCCGCATACTGCTGAAAGGTTTTAAAGAAGGCAGCGCTTAGACCATCCGGCCCAGGTGCTTTCCCAGGTGTCAGGTCATCTATTGCAGATTCTATCTCCTGCAACGTTATCGGTGTTTCTAGGCGCGCTTTACTTTCGTCATCCAGTGCAGGCATCAGTCTTAGGAAATCTGTTTGAAAGCCGCCTACAGTCTCAAGCTTAGCGCTAAGCAGTTCTTCGAAGTGCTCTGCTACCGCACGCTGAATATCTTTAGCATCTTCAGTGATATGGCCGGCATACCTTATACTCCTTATTTCTTTCTGGCAGGCGTATCTTTTTTCGTCTGCTAGGGCTCGTTTTGTCGGCACTTCTCCAGCCCAAAGTTTTTCAGCCCTTGCACGTATGACAGCCGCTGTGTATCTTTCGCTGTCGATTTTTTCCAGCTCACTTTTAATCTCTCGTATTTTACTGGCGAAATGCCCTGGCACAGTACTTTCCATGCTCAAAAAAAACTGAAGTTGTTCATTCAGTTCTTTTTCTTTTTCTTTCTCTTTATGCCGGACCTTACTGCTCTTTTCTATGGCTTTCAATTTCACCCACTCTTTGAAGCTGTCCCATTCCGCTGCAAAACTTACTGGTCGCATAGCCAGACGATCTTCAAATTGGGTCTTAACTTCCGTAAGGAACTCTTCATCGGCGAGAAGTTTGGCATTCAGTTTCCATAGGTACCAGTTAAAGCGCGATTTCTTTCCTGCCCTACCGAACACTGCACTCACGAGACAATGATCGCTGAAAGACACAGGTTTCACCTCATATGCAGTACATAGGGCAACAAGATCAACCGAGGCATACACCCTGTCCAATCTAGCATGGCTATCTCGCTGAAAGTGCGTGAACTCTGGTTGGTTTCCAGTGGAGAACACACTACCAACATCCTCAAGGCCGTATTCATGCACAAGTGCATTCAACAGCTCGGAGCTTCTGTCTCTTCGAGGTTTACACTTCGCCGCTCGGTCCACAGCTGCGCACACACAGTTGTAATCGCCAAGTACAAGCAAGATTTTGTCGACCTTCAACCACAATTCAATAGACTCAAAAAACGATTCACGTTCGCATTCTGAATTGGGAGCATACACACACATAACACGCCAGCATAAATTACAGTAGGTAAAATCAGTAACCAAAAGCCGACCACTTGGACAGGCAAAAACGAACTCTACACTTACTCCCAGCGTGTTACGTATAAATAAAAGGCATCCACCCGACACACCAACAGAATGGCATACACACACATAAAAGTTTGTTTGAAAAGAAGCCACCATACGGTCAGTGCTTTCTTGGCTCTCAATCTTTGACTCTTGCACAGCTGCTATATCTATATCATTATCCACAAGGAGGCGACTGAGCTGGCATTGTCGCCTTCTCGCTCCCAGCCCTCTGACATTCAAAGTAGCTACGTGTAACGCCGAATTAAGCTTGAGAGTCATGTGTTAGAAAGAGCCGCCCGTACCCGCATGGTGCCTACCTTCATGGTTGCATGGCCTCCGCTTCTGAAGAAGAGCTGCATATGTGTGCACGTATTGTCCTCCCAGCAGAACGTCGGGCTGCATTCAAACGAAGTCCAAGCACCGTTTTTCATTTTTTTTTTTCACACACGCCCCGCTTGGTTGCAGAATGTTCCTGACGCTGGTCGGTAGGCAGCCGACCCACAAATCGTTCAGGACACCACAAAACCTACGGAGGCGGTTTCCCCGCCTGCCGCGTGTCGGTAGAGAAGTTCGGCTTCGGTCTCAAAGTCGATCTTCGGATGCCCGCAGTTTTCGGCGGCGGCTCACCACAAACGCCGCCTGGCAGCTGAGTCTCCTCGAAGCTTTCCTCGTGTGGACGTTTTGAGGCAATTAAGGCCGCTGTCTCCGGCCCAACTTCCATGGCATCAGTGCAAGGAGGCTCAGTACTCAGATGCTCCTCAGCGTCAGAAAACTTGATTACGTCCTCTGACGCTTCCTTTGAAGCGCTTTCGTGGTCCTGTTGGTCCTGCGATGGAACGTGCGAGACGTGCCGAGTTTCGTTCTTTTCACTTGAGACCGTCACCTTATGCTTAGTTAAAACCGTCATGGAAGGCGCGTCCTGTTTCGTTGACTGTCCTCGAATGTCGGCTGCCTCCTCCGCATCCACCTCATCCATTATCAACTCGGACGTGTCCTCGCTGGTCCCAGGTCCGGCAATGCTTGCGTAGGTACGTGCACACTGGCTGTCTTCATGACCGAACCGTCGACAGGTTCCGCAGCGAGGAACCCGGCACTCCTTGCGGATGTGACCCGTGCTCCGACAGCGTAGACACAAGGGAGGTCTGCCTGGCACAACAACGAGCGCCAGCTCACCGCTAACGTTCAACTGATGTGGCAGGTCATCCAGCTTCACGCCAGCTTTCAACTTAAGCGTGACAAGTCTAGTAGTTGAGCCTTTTTCTACCATACCTTTCACACGCCAGCGCTCCCTTATAACTTCCAACACCTTTCCATACGGCGTAAAGGCAGCACGCACATCCTCGTCTGGCACGTTGTGTAAAAGCCAGTGAAGTTTCAGTCGCACGTCCTGGTTGGCCGGGTCAATTACCAAGCAGCGACTGTTTTTCACACACAACTCACCGACACTAACAAGCTTGGTCACCGCTTCAGGATCCTTGAGAGTGACAGCCCAGACGTGGCTCATCCGATACGCCCCCATCGCAACAACATCGGGGATCAGCGAATGCTGTGCCAACGCGTCGCGGAAATCTTCCACCCGGTAAGGGCGGGCCCTGATATCGGCGTGCAAAAAAACCGTATTCAAAACAAACCGACCTGTTGGCAGTGCAGGCAAAACAACTTGATAAGTACCATCCTGTTCAGCAGTCCTGTTACCGCGGCCTGACATGGCCGCTGAAGCCGCTCCTGAGGAGCCCTGCATCCTGCGTCCGTTCACTGGCGTGGCCGGAAGCAGAATCGGCCACGCTACCCACGTTAACGTGCACCGCCCAGAGTGCATCACAAAGCAGTGCTACCTGATTGAGCATTCTCGGTTATTTTTTTATCTGATAGAAAACTTTTCTTGGCTCATGAGTGGCGTGGACAGAGCTGCTCGTCCGAGCGCGTCCGCTGAGAGCGTCGTCAGCAGAGTGTGTAGAGAAAGCCTGTCGACAGAGCGTATCTGCACGAATTATCGAATAATTCATTGCATGGGTCATTATTATTATAACAGCGGCAAATTGTGTATGCAACCTAATTAGAGTATGGCCAACTCGATAATTAACTCCAAATTTACATGGGCCACCCCCGAAACCTGACCTTCTGGACCCCAAAATTTGACCTCTTCAGAATCGGACCAAGTTAAACGCCGAACCTAATTCGAGTATGAGCAATACAGGGGTGACCTACAAATTGGGATGGGTCGGCCCCACAATTTGGCACCTGAGACCCCCAAAATTTTACCCCGCCAGAGTTTGACAAAAATTTACGTTGAACCTATTTCGAGTACAGCTAATTGAACGTACTTCTGAACTTGAGTGGGCCATCTCCTGAAATTTGACCTTCCTGGATTCCCCAAATGTGACTTCATCCGAATTCGACCAATACAAACGGCAATTGAACAAATATAGTGATCAACGAAACACAGAACCCATAACGTAACTATGCACGGAGCTCGCAATTTTTTCGCATTTCTGCACCTAAGCAGACTTAAATGCACACCTGTCATTTTTGCTTTTCCACTGCAGCGCCCAAGCTCTTTCCCGCTGCTTCGGGGCACCACTGTCGTTACGGCACGTTTCCCTACATTTCTGGGTCATTTGTACCGAATTTCGGAGCGGTTCAATTTTTGTTGTAGCGTGCAGTAATCGAATTTCTCATTTCGTGTCCTCAGAGCGGTAGATTCCTGCGGACAACATTGCGAGTGTGACGCCACTGGATGCACAGCCTTTTATATTCGCTCTGCCCTCGGTTTAGAGAGCCTGTTTTTGCTAATATCACAAAAATAGTGACCCCAGCTGTCACTTAATGCCGCCAATTTAGCCAATCAACGCGCAAACTGCAATTATGACCGTATCCGCGGCGTCATAGGTCGGCTGGAACCTATTTCTGGTTTCGGCTTCTTGGCTGTTCGTTTTTCAAAATGCTTCTACTTGGCATACTGACAAAATATTTTTGTACCGGAGCTATTCTGGAGCCAGCGGAGCATTCTAAGGAATGGATGGCATTATCAACTCAAAATGGGCAAAAAAAAAATTACTAGGGCTGCCCTTTATTGGCATTGTGTATAGGCTATGTGTTTAAGCTTATATTTGTCACCCTTTCTTCTCAGATTATGCTGTGTGTAAAGCCGTGGTATAGATCTTATGCAAAATTGCTGCCATCTATCAGACCTTCAGCGACCCTGCCACACGACGCCATGTTGAAGGGTTGAGTGGGTCCACGGCACGAAGGAAGGAAAGAACTATTCCTTCCTCCATGGTCCACGGTGAGTGAGTCTGCCGCGCTGCTGTAGCCCTGCTGCGGCTGCTGTCGTCACACTAGCAGCGTCTATTTAGTGCCTTAGTTTTCGTGCTATTTGCTCGCATTCAGAGCAAAAAGTGGCGCAACAATAAACTTGAAGACGCCGCTTACATTCCCACATTCCCAATTTACTTCGTAAGCGGTACTGCGCTGCGAAAACTTCTTGCGAACAACATCAGCGTAGCTACAGAGGGCAAAACCTGACTTTCCGCTTCTAATTTCCCTCTCTGCTCCAAAGGATACCTTAAAATACGCGTCTATGAATGAGTTTGATATAGCTTCCGGGTGTAAAACACGTCCGCGATGTGATTACACTGCATCAGTCAGTCGCCGCATGAGGCTTACGGATCCAGGGCGGGCCAGGTTCAACATTGTTACTGCGCACGGTGCTCGGCCTCGATCGTTGGCGTTCCATAGTACGTTGTGCGGACATGCTTAAACGAATGAGCTTGATATTGCTTTTTAATATAGGATTCATGAATAATAAAAATTGCATGCGCTGCGATGGACCTGAAAGCATTCACTATACAGCGCGCGAACTACTGTGCCCATGCCCTCTCTGGACCTTTAGCGGCAGATGTATCTGTGTAAACCAGACAACTCCCAACAACATGAATTTCCTGACAAAACGCAGTAGGCTAACGACGTAATACCGCGCATGCTGGTCCTCCTCAGATAGCGCCTGTCGCCGTTACATCGTGGTTCCATTTCGTGAAAATGGATACATTAGCAAATACATTATCGATACAAAATCCATACCTTAACCTGCGTAGTCACATCGCAGATATCTGCCATTATATGAAGTGGGAACGCGTATTCGAATAATGTATAGTGGAATTAAAATGTCTCGTTCGAATTAAAGAAGGCAGCTCAGACGTCTTTGAAGTGCGGCAACGCTTTCCATCTGGATACCTGGGCGTATACATATGTAGAAAATCTCTGGAGAGCTTGCATGTAAAAAGCAGTAAATTCTGGGATGAGCTGGCGCAAAATCAGGAGCAATTAACACTCTCGCAGATATTTTACGCAAAAAGGTTATGAGAAATAATGCTACAGGAAAACGATGTCTGCCTTGGCACCGAGTACGAATTTGAAAACTCTCACAGCAGGCTAAATAAGATACCATTTCACAATTTAGGTGCGCCATTGAACGAAAGTGCGCCTACAGCGCGAGAACCATGGGACAAAGCCACAGAAACAAATCTCAAGTGGGTATATAACTTGCTGCTGCTTTTCTTCGACAACATTATTTTAGTTTTGCGTGCAGCAAGGCACACAACAGTATGTTGGCATTATCAGCGATAATGAGCACTAAACTAGCAGCCAAGCAACCCCCTATACTATTCTGCTTACCGCTCCTCGGTTCAACTACCCTCAAGCATGGCGGAAACCTGCGCGCCGGCTGCTAGAAGGCAACACTTTTGAATAAGGTTTAGTGGTGTCATTGTAATTAGCTCTCTGAGCTCTGCTCGCGAAACTAACAAAACATATCCAGTAAAGGCGCGTTATTTTTATTATTTCTTCTCTGGATCGTTGTCACTTTAAATTCAAAATAGGCGATAAATATCTTGCGGAACAAAATTCTTTCCATCAGTTTCCACTTAATTTCTTCAGTAGTCTTCCCTTTGTATATCTTCTTTTAGACTACTTGGTAAAAGTTACATTTCTAGCACCATTCTCCAGTAAAAGCGTGTTATTTTTATTATTTCTTCTCTGGATCGTTGTCACTTTCAGTTCAAAATTGGCAATAAATTTCTTACGGAACAAAATTATTGCCATCAGTTTCCATGCAATTTGTTCCGTAGTCTTCCCTTTGGAAATAAATCTTTTTGACTACTTGGTAAAAACTATACTTCTGGCACCGTGGCGTGTTATAATTATTATTTATTATCTGGATTGTTCTCATATCAATTCAAAATAGGCAATAAATATCTTTCGGAACGAAATTCTTTCTATCAGTTTTCATATAATTTGTTCAGTATAGTCTTCCCTTGTATATCTTCTTTTTGACTACTGGTTAAAAATTGCACTTCTAGCACCAATGGTTCTTGAGAAATCTGGTCTATATATATATATATATATATATATATTGATTGTCGACCACCAATAACAACATCCGAAGCACACACACCAAAAGGAACTAAAGGTTCACCACCGACACCACGGAGTAACGTTGCACGGTCACCACTGAACATTACTTTCCTACCTAAATGATTCTTAAAACTCAAACTCATAACAGATACTGTAGCCCCAGTGTCCACAAGACCCATTGTTTTCACACCATCAACAAACATTTCCCATTTGTTCTTTAACATAAACACAGTAGAGGTATGAACGTCGATTCACCGGCGGCCTCACCTCCATCGGTCGCGCCTCCTAGTTTCCCTGAGGCGGAGGGGAAGAGCGACGTCGAGGAGAAGGTGACCTGCGCGGGCGCTGGGGTGGCGGCGTCACACTACGATCAGATGCAAGAGATGTCGAATTAGGTATGAGTCCCAAGTGGACATAGTCGGGGATCGCTGCCGTCCGTGAATGTTCACGAGGGTTCAGTAGTCTTGGACAGTTGGAAACCGGCGGCGGCAATACCTAGCGATATGTCCTGCAATGCCACACCTGTAGCACACAGGTTGAGGGCGCCAGCGATCAGCATAAGAGTCCTCACTAAGTCGCGACGTTGGTTGTAGCCAGGCTCTCGCTGCTGACGAAACACGTTTCCAGAGTAGGCGGGCCTCCTTTCCTTCACCCCGCCGGGGTGGCGCAGTGGTTACGGCGCTCGACTACTGTTCCCAAGGACGCGGGATTGAATCCCGGCCTCGGCGGCAGCTTTTCGATGGAGGCGAAAAGCAAGGCGCCCGTGTGCTGTGCGATGTCAGTGCATGTTAAAGAACCCCAGGTGGTCGAAATTTCCGGAGTCCTCCACTACGGCGTCTCTCATAGCCTGAGTCGCTTTGGGACGTTAAACCCCACAAACCAACCAAACCAACCAAACCAACCAACCTTTCCTTCGGCTGGTGGACAAAACGTTGAGTGGAGCTGCAGCGATCGTCCATATGCGAAGCGCCGCTAGATTGAACCCACGGAGTGGACAGGGCGACAACATTTGCCTGAGGTGCACAATTAACTCTGCCGCACATATTCTTCACCACGGATGGTGTCCCTGGATCTTTAGAATTCCTCGCGTACAATCTTTCGTATCATATCAGCCATTGAAACTGAAGGACAGGCTTCAACACTGGCTACAGAGGTGACATACTGGCCAGTCTTCCGAATTTAGGTGTAATTCGTCGCAGCTTGAGAGCCTCAAATGTTCTACAATGCTTTATAACATCAGCGGTGGTGCTCAGGTTCTCTTTGCTAATGAGAAAATTGTAAACGTCTTCCGCTATTCCTTTCAGGACGTGGCCGACTCTGTCTTCTTCAAGCCTAGTGGGATTGACCAGCTTGCATAGCTTTAAGATGGCTTCGAAGTATGCAGTACAAGTTTCTCCTGGTACTTGCGCCCCGTGAAGCAAAGTCTGTTCAGCGCGCTTTTTCTTTGCAGGAATTTTTTCTTGATCTCACTTGTAAAGATAGCCCAGGTACTTAATGAATCCTCGTGATTATCGAGCCAGTCGAAGGCAGTGGCGGCAAGGAAGAACACCACGTTAGCCAGCTTAGTAGCGGCGTTCCAGCGATTGTATTTACTCACTATTTCGTAGTGTTTCAGCTACTCATCAACGTCCTCCTCAGGTTTTCCGGAGAATGTCCACGGCTCTCGATAATGGGGCCAGTTGTTCGTCGTGGATGGTCTTGGCTGCTCGGTACGTCTTTAGTCATATCCGATGGCATTGGTGGTAAGCCAGCGAGTCTACGGCTTCTTCGGTAGATGGAACGCTCCGTGGCCACCAAGATGTTACGTGCTTTGTACGCACGGGGGGGTTATTTACAGGGATCGGTCTAAACAGGACTGCGGCGAAGCATACAAACGTCCCTCTGCCCTTGCTCT
>JAJIZL010049948.1:0-12261 GCA_023969395.1 Amblyomma maculatum
TTGTTTTGTGTGGACACCTCAACCGCGCCGTAAGGGAATTGAGGAAGGTGGGAGTGAAAGTGGAAAGGGAGAAAGAGGGGCTGTAGTTGAGGGCTTCGGTCTACCGGCGTTCTCCCTGCTACGCGCCGCTCATTTGTCGGACACTTGAGACGCCGTCAACCAGAGCGCGGATTCTATCGACGCCATGTGGCGCAGTGGTAATACGCTCGATTACTGTGCCGGAGTATCCGGGTTCGAACCCGACCTCGGCGGCTGCGTTTCGATGGAGGCGAAATGAAGAGGTGTCCATGTGCTGTGCGTGGTGGTAAAAATATTTTAATGAAAATGATTAGGAGGTTGTAGCGGCGGTTGGAGTCCTCAGTCCGGAACCCCATTGGCGTAGGCTGCTGTCCGCGCTCTTCCGATGAGTTCTTTTTGAACCCTTGCGTCCGAGCTGGTCAGAGCTGCCTCCCACCCCTCCTGCGTTGGCTGGTTATTAATAGTGACAGTCTGATTTCGCTGGCATGCCCACACCATATGGTATAGGTCCGCCTTCTCCCCGCAGAATTTGCATTGTGAGTCAAATGACTCTGGATCTATTGCGTGTAGTCTGCGTGGATTGTTAAAAGTGTTGGTCTGTAGCTTGCGGAGGTGTATCTCCTCCCCTTTGTCTAGTGTCTTTGCCGGTGGAGGGTAGACCCGGCGAGATAATCTTAAGTGCTGAAGTATTTCGGTGTAAGTTAGCAATGGGATAGGAGGTTCCACGAGATCCGTATTGGGTGCCCGGGGGAGAAATGCTCGGGCTGAGGCGTGTGCGCTCTCGTTCCCTGGGATGCCCTGGTGACCTGGTACCCATACTAAGTGTTTATCCATGGGTTGGTAGCCACGGGTGTAACTATCTTGCAGGATTTTAGCTGCTAGCGGTGCAATCCTGCCCCTGAGGTAATTGCGATATGCTGTCTGTGAATCTGTAAGAATGTATTCTGAGGTAGTGTGTGTCGCAGCTAGGGCAATTGCCACTTCCTCCGCAGCCAGTGTGTCATGGCTGTGTAATATTAGTCCATCCACTGTTTTATCTTGGTGTACTACCGCAACGGCCGCCATTCCCTGTTCAGGACCCGCAGCATCGACATAGAACACGCCCTCGCGCCCGCCGTAGTGCCTTTTTATAGCTTCCGCTCGTGCTTGTCTTCTTGGCTGGTGAAAGTCGGGGTGCATATTCCTCGGTAATGGAGTTCCCTTGAATTGTCCTCTCCATGAGGCTGGGATGTCGCTTTTAGGGTCTAGCTGTTCGGGGCAATTGATGTTCAAATCGTTCAAGACTTGTCGGCCAGTCAGAGTCGTGGAGAGTCGTACCACCTGCGCCGTGAGGTGTGCCTCAATCAGCTCGTCTACCGTGTTGTGGACGCCCAGTCGTAAAAGCCGGTCCGTCGATGTCGTAAGAGGGAGGCCCAGGGCCTTCTTGTAGGCTGTTCTGATTATGACGTCGAGGTTCTTGATGTCAAACTTCTTGAGACGAAGGTAGGGTGCCGCATAGACGATGCGGCTCACGACGAAGGCCTGCACCAGTCGGAGAGTATCTTCTTCGCGCATCCCTGATTTCCGCGTCGTTATTCTGGCGATCATCCTGCCGACTTGCTCGCTCACGAGGCGGAGTTTCTGGATGGCGAGGTGGTTGTTGCCCTTGTTATTGATGCATAGACCCAGTATCTTAACGGTCTGAACTTCCTTTATGGGTGAGTTGTCAACGTGGATGTCGATCGTGGCCTGATTTTTGTGCTGGCGGAAGACTAGGAGTTCACATTTTTCGGGAGAGCAGGTTAGTCCACACGCTCGTGCATAATTCTGAACTGTTGTTGCCGCTGTTTGTAGTTGTTCTTCCATCATTCCCATACTACCCCTAGTTGTCCAGATGGTTATATCGTCAGCGTACAGGGCGTGTCGTATGCCCTGTATCTGATTTAGAAGAGGTGGAAGATTGCGGAGTGCAATATTGAACAGAAGTGGGGATAATACTGCCCCTTGCGGAGTGCCTCTCGTGCCCATCTTCACTTGCGTTGTTTGTTTAGTGCCGATGCTGATGTTGACTGTTCTGTCTTTAAGGAAATCATAGATGTATGAGTAGACTCGCTGGCCACAGTTGGTGGTCTGGAGATTTTGGAGGATTGTGGAATGTTTGACATTGTCAAACGCTCCTTTGAGGTCGAGGGATAGAAGTGCTCGGTCACTGTTTCTGCGTGCTGGATCAATGACTTCGCGTTTGAGTTGCAGAAGCACATCATGGGTGGACAGATGTGCTCTGAATCCAAACATCGTGTGTGGCAGTAGCTCGTTGTTCTCTAGATAGTTGGAGAGACGTGCGTGGACTGCCTTTTCCATGAGTTTGCCTGCGCACGACGTGAGGGATATGGGGCGTAGGTTTTCAATGCTGATTTTCTTGCCGGGTTTGGGGATAAAGTGTACATTGGCTGTTTTCCATGCCTGTGGAATGGTGCCGATGCGCCAGCATTCGTTAACGTAATCCGTAAGTTGCTGCAGTGCCTCCGTGCCGAGGTTGGTTAGAAGTCCGACCGTAATTTTGTCTTGTCCCGGGGCTGTACCTCGGCGCATATCTGCTAGTGCTGCTATGATTTCTTCTAAAGTGAAGTCTTTATCTAGGTCTTCGTTCGGTTCCCCCCGGTATTCTGGATTTGAGGGTTCTGCGTCTCTCGAAGTGCAGATATAGCGACGCGTGAGTTCATCCATGAGTTCATCATCTGTGCGATGTCAGCGCAAAAGATCCCCAGGTGGTCGAAATTGCTCCGTATAGCCCTCCACTATGGCTCCTCTTTCGCTCTTTCCACCTTCACTCCCACCTTCCTTCCTTCTTTCTCTTACGGCGCTATTGAGGTGTCCACAGAAAACAATTGAGACAGTTACCGCGTCTTTCCCTTCCTACAAAATCAATCAATCCTGAGGGCATAACAGAATATGTAGAGAAATTAAAGGGGATATTAAATGAAAGACAAAAGGTTGGCTGTTCTAATAAAGTTCAAGAGAGCGGTGATAAGGCCCTTGAGTCCATGCAATGTATGAAAAATTTGGAGGACGCTTAAGCTTCGCCTTCAAGAGTGGAACGCGATAGCGTTATTGCGTTATGGCCCGAAGGGGAGAAACGGGTGAGCGAAGATAGTGATCTAAAGAAAGGAAAGACGCTTGATTCTACAACCCGTGAGGGTGCACGGCGAAACGTCAGGGGCGAGTGGCGCGCCACGTGTCGGGGCAGCGCCGCACATTGCGAGAAGGGGTTCTTCTGTGTTTGCCGCAAGATGGCTCTGCATGTGCGCAAAGCGCAGAAGAAATGTAGCGGAAACGTACTTCGCTACTCGTGTAACTGCGACTACTGTAAGTAACATGCTCATAATTACCGATATACACCGCAGTATAACGTTCTATGGCACGTTTCTAAGGCAACACCGCATTCACTAGAAGCGCTTTTGTACCGCTTTCAAGCATCGAACTCGTGGCTGCGTGGTAGCGTCTCCGTCTCACACTCCGGAGACCCTGGTTCGATTCCCACCCAGCCCATCTTGGAAGTTGCTTTTCATTTATGAAGTGCATGCCGGGATTTATCGCTCACGGCCAATGCCGCCGACGACACCGGCTTTTCTGCGACACGAGCTGCTTAACGCTACCGCGTTAAAATGAGGTTCGGCGAAAGGCCCACTGCCGTCAGATGCCGAATTCTCGTCGGCTTCAGTGTCGGGCAGGCCCACAACAAGTGGTGAATATCTGCCTCGCGATCTTCTGACTTGCAGACAGGACATCCTGGACGTTGATAATATCGATATTGAGGACATCTCCGTGTCACAGCAGGTGTGAGGGCAACCCTGACCCGTATCCTCCGTAGCACAACCTCCTCAGCGCGGGTAAGACCGCTGGGGAGGCTTACCGCACATGGTGGGACAAGAGCACGTGTGCGGCGCTGAAGGTGCTCCTTTCTTGTGAGAAGCAGAGTGGCATCATCCATAAATGGTTGGTTGATTGGTTGATTGGTTCACAGGAAAGGAAAGGCGCAGTATCTGTCACACTTGCAGCTGTGGACACCTGAACCGCGCCGTAAGGGAAGGGAGGAAGGTGGGAGAGAAAGTGGATAGAGAGAAAGAGGAGCCGTAGTGGAGGGCTACGGAGTAATTTGGACCACCTGGGAATCTTTAACGTGCGCTGACATCGCACAGCACACTCATTGATGAAGGTAGAGTCGCCTGGCGGGTTGCAGAATCTGCAGAGGTTTGCGAACTAAGTAGGTCACGTGGGACCCACTCAATTCGGATGGTTTGCGAGATGCTAGCCGCCAGACGATGTATATTATGGCAGATTTCTGGACTGCGACTGACGCGTCGGAGCAGACGTATTACTTGTAGGGCGTCGGTGCGGATGACAATTTTGGCTGTGGGCAGTAAGGTCGTGATGGAGAGTGAAGGGCCTTTCGGACAGCAACCAGCTCAGCACAGAAAGAAGAAGGAGGTTCTGCAAATTGATAGCTGGATGCGCTATTAAGCGCCGGCATACAAGGATAATGAATTGCAGTTGTTTCACATCCGTCAATGCTGGCATCTACATATGCAATTATTGATCCTTGGGGCAGCTTGATGTCTTGCTCTGCGATCCTTTCAGGAAGGGATGATGCCGCATAAGATGTCGTTGGTCTATGAAGGTCAGTAGGTTTGTTTTCGCTCAGCTGAACAAAATTCCATGCAAGAAGAACTGGCGATATCGGCGGCAATATGGCGTGCGATGTAGCATAGGCCCGGAGTGCTTGCGGTGAGTGCAAAAGGGTCGCCTTATGACTACGAGCATCACGGCGTTGCTGCAGTAATGCATCTAATGTGTTAAGCTGAGCGTTCTCTTGTAGTGCCACGATCGGTGTGATGCGGGGGAGACAAGTGATGGTTCTCATAGCCTCTCTATTTACTGCTTCTAGACGATCCCATTGGGCTATTGTCAAGTGCTGAAACCATGCTTGATAAATGAGGCGTGGCTTCAGAACCGCTGTCACCAAATGCCGTGCGACGTGGGAGCGAGCGCCACCGGATTTAGGAGCAATGCGTCTTATTAGGCTCAAGGTCTGCATCGCCTGCTTTTTAGCCTGAGAAAGCCAGGCGGTTCCCGTTCCCGATTGATGAATCGATAAGCCCAAAATTTTCAATGTCTCACTTTCGTGAAGGAGGATTCTAGATAGCTGGAGACGGATCGGCGTCGCCGCGAGTTTACGGCGACCCCATCGGTTGGCGACAGACGTGTACATAGTTTTGCTCGTGGAAAGCTCTAATATCCAAGGCTGACTGCAAGGCTGCCGCTTGAGTAAAGATGTCATAGTTCGTACTCCACACCGTAATATCATCCGCATAGATCAAAAGTTGACCTCAGGGACATTATGTAAGAGCCATGCAAGGGGAATAAAGGCAATGTTAAACAGCGTTGGTGACAGTACCGAGGTCTGGGGTACACCGCGAACAAGGACAAATGATTCGATGGAATCGCTATTAAGCCGTATTGCAAATCTTCTGTTTTCAAGGAAGAATTTTATGAAACTGCGTACCCTAAGAGGGGAATGCAGCGTGTCAATACAATTCAAAATGGCGCCGTGGCTAATGTTATCAAACGCCTTTTCGACATCCATCGCGAGAATGGTGCGCACATTGCGCCTGCGGTTTGACGACAGAACTTGTGAGGCCAAAACAGCCAGCCCATCTTCAGTGCCTATATGGATGGAGGGAAGCCAATTTGTGTGGGGTGGTAGAAACCGTGCGGCTCCAGGCACCTGGACAATCATGTGGCTAACATTTTTTTCTGTCAGCTTCCACAGTGTTGATGTTAGATAAATCGGCCGAAAGTGGCCGAGATCCATCGGTGGCTTCCCTTGTTTTGGAATTGGGATCACAATGGCTGATTTCCAGGTCTCAGGTACAGAGCTGTCTAGCCATACCTTGCTAATGGTGTCCAGAAGTTGAGGTAGTACAGCGTTACTCAGGTTCTTGTACACTTCGTATGAAATTGCATCTGGACCGGGTGATGTCTTCCGTTTGATCTCATCTATTGCCGCAGATGACGCTATGCCAGAAGAAACAGTATCTTACCGATGCGGACTTTGCAAAGCTAATCACCATGACATCACCTCTCCAACTTGCCCAACAAAGCAGAAAGCAACTCAAAAGGTCCGTCGTGGAATACAAAGGCAATGGTCTCAACAGGGTACTTCACCGCCGATTCAGACATTCAACAGATTCGAGGCTCTCCAGTTGGATGACGATGAATGGCCACAGCTATCTGAGACAGAGCCACCGGCAATCTGTACACCACATGCTTACAGCGGTAATGTGAGTGCACAGCGTCGTCACAAACAGAGTACAATCGGGAAGGACATGCCGGAACCTCCGCAGGACGATGTGACAGCAGTTGACGACCAAATTGAAAGGCTTTTAGCGGAGGTCTATAAGCTCCGCAAACATCGTGAACTGCTTGCTCGTCGTAGGCGAGCAACGGAATCTCAGACCGCGAATATCAAGGCTGCCTCGCCAACGATTATGTCCCACACTCCCATGCCGTTCACTGATTCCCAAAACTCTTCTGCTGCCCTGCCTGATAACTCTTCGAAATCGTTACTGAGGTTTATTTATTATTTTTTTTGCGAAGTTTATTGCCGCAGGGCATAAAAGGAATGTTATGATTAGGGGTGTGCGAATAGTACTTTTTCCAAACCGAATCGAATACGAATAGTGCACTCTTGCTATCGAATCGAATACGAATAATCTAGCTAAAAAGCGAATCGAATACGAATCGAATAGTGAAAGCAGCGAATCGAATACGAATCGAATAGGGAAAGCAGCAAATCGAATACGAATCGAATACTCTGCAAGTTATGTTCATGTCATTTGTACGTTGAGTACAAAACAATAAAAAGTGTCTGAAATTCAATTTTATTCAAAATGCTGTTTGATATATAGTTCACAACAACGTACAGCTGCGTCAACCTTGACTACAGGCGAGATAAAGTCTAAATATTTAAAAGCAAAAAGATTGCACAGAGCCGTAAGCCAAAGAAAATAGCACTCAGTAAAGTCAAGTGGAGTTGGCAGGAGTTAATAAAATTACTAGATGCAACTTGGCTCGAAGTACAGCCTGGCACTACTAGAATGGACAACTATAAATTGAGTACTGTCAACATGGCATCAGTCAAACAACATCACATCAACTAAGAGAAGACTTTCTCAGACTAGTCATCAAAAATTTAAAAAATGCTTGACTAGATTAAGGCTCTAACACTGCGGGGAAATCACACAGAAAATGCAGATACATGTCTAGATTAATCTGCAGTTTTTATTTGAGCCTTTAATGACTAGGACTGAAACTTGTTGCAACAGTTATGAGGCGACCTGAGATATATAGTGGAGAGATGTATGAGCATGAGCTGACAACATTCATGCAACTCTCATGTCATGCGCCACTCGCATAATAAACTTACCCTCAACTATTGATGATAAAAGTGAATGAAATTTTCAGGGAATAAACATGTAGCGTTACTTCTCGGCAGATTAGAGACGTGTGAACTATGACACGACTACGAGAAGTTGCCTCCGCGATTCGTGATATGTCCAGTCTTTAAGAATGTTTCCATGCGAATGGACCGTATCGCGGTCATGCTGAAACATGTAGGCTCCCTAAAACGGTGATCTCTACTTCTCACGTAGGTTTATTGCGGCAGCAAGCTGTGCCTGCTCGGAGCTGACGCTGCCTTCGCAAGAATGGTCGGAGGTAACCGAGATGTTAATTCGTGCCAGTTATTCGAAAAGTATTCGAAAATTATTCGAAAATTTGCGAAGATATTCGAACAGTTTCGAATAATTTTCAATTTCCACTATTTGATTCGTTTAACGAATCGAATATTATGATATTCGATTCGATATTCGAAAATTTCGAATATTCGCACACCCCTAGTTATGATGGATGAAGGGTGTGGTCAAATAAATGGAAAAAGGTTTATGAAAAAAGGAAATGAGGTTTATGGTCACTCAATTATCTAACCTGACATCTGTGCTTTTGCGACATCTAGACTCATAATCAAGATGGCGACTACAAGATATCGCGGTGTGCTTCAGTGGAACTGTAGAGGGCTCTCCACAAAGGTTGGAGAGCTCAAATCCCGTCTTCGCATGAACAAGCTTCATGTATGGGCCATGCTACTGCAGGAGACCAACGCGTTGCCACCCATTCCTGGTTTCAGTGGATACGTGTCTCCTTCCATGGACGACCGACGTGTGCACACGGATACTCCTCCGGGAAAGGTGGCTGTGTATGTTGACACACGGTTTCTTCAGGTACGCCTTGCTCTGGAAAATTGGTGTACTTCATATCAGGAGGTTGTTGCAGTGGCAGTCAAATTTGGTAAGGCAACTGTTGTAGTTATGTCAGTCTATGTAAGACCTGGTGGTGGCTCTCCCTCCCGCATAAACCTGGGATGGTTACTGAATGTTAGGCAACAGTACCCGGGATGTCCAGTTTTAGTTGGGGGTGACTTCAATGCGCCTCACCCGGACTGGGGATACCCCACCTTAAGTCCTCGCGGCAGGCGAGTGCGAGACGCCTTTACGGATGCGCTGTTTATTCTCCTGAACCATCCAGATACACCAACAAGGACTGTGCTTCATACTAGGAGTGGAACATACGCTCCAGATCTTACGTGGTGGTCAGGAACCGGCACCCCCTCGTGGCACTTAGAGCCGGACTGCTGGGGCAGTGACCATCATCCTATTGTCATCGGTCTCTATCCATCACAGGCCAGACGATTACGCCGCAAGTGTACAGTTGTCCATTGGGACAATTTCCGCGCCATTCTTCAAACCCACTCTGTGGAGTCGGCACCATCGCTTCTAGACCGCATAAAAAGAGCACTAAATGAGGCTACAACCATTACCTGGGTGGAGGTTGGTCGACCAACACCGGATGTGCCTCTGCTCAACTTGTGGGCTGCTCGTCGACTAGCGGAATTGACTGCAACCAGAGACCCAACTTCTGCGCATGCACGTACAAGACTAAATTACATTACTGCTAAGGCTCGAAGGTATGAGCGTGATCTCTCACGACGACAATGGTACCTGTGGTGCGAGCAGTTCTCCACACAGTCATCGAGTGCCCATCTTTGGCGAACTTTCCATGCCATGGAGCACGGTTGTCATCGTCCTGATGCAGCGGCCACAGCATGCTTTGCAGCAAACTTGTCTCCGAATGATTTCGCGAGACAAGCAGCACGCAAGTTTTTCCCCAAGTACGACGTGTTGCCTGCACCAGTTACAAGACCTTACTTGTGGGGCATGCCAGCCCATGTCGATAAGCTGCCATCTGCTGCCGACACCGAGGGAATCGCGAGCCCATTCGCCATGCCCGAATTGCTCGCAGCTATAGATGAAGCCAACCGAAAGACAGCGCCCGGTGCGGACTCCATTACGTACGAGGTTTACAAGAACCTCAGTGGTGATGCACTTCCTCAACTCCTTGACAGCATTAACAAGGTATGGCTAGACGGCGATGTACCAGACAGCTGGAAATCGGCTATTGTGATCCCTATTCCAAAGCCGGGGAAAGCACCAACAGACCTAAGCAACTTTCGACCTATTTCCTTAACGGTAACAATTTGCAATATTGCTGAGAAAATGCTCGCCACACGAATCTCGTGGTGGCTTGAACATCACGGTTTCTACCACCCGGCCCAGATTGGCTTTCGACCATCTATAGGCACAGAAGACGGATTGGCTGTCTTGGCGTCCTCCGTATTATCATCAACACGCAGCCACAATGTACGCACCGTCCTCGCCATGGATGTAGAAAAGGCTTACGATAATATCAGTCATGCTGCCATTCTGGATTCAATTGACATGCTTCATTTACCACTTAGAGTACGCAATTTTGTAAAATCTTTCCTTGAAAGTAGACAATTTGCAATACGCCTAAATAACGAGGCCATAGGATCATTTGTCCCTCTTCGCGGCGTACCCCAGTGATCGGTGTTGTCACCAACATTATTTAATATTGCGTTTATCTCACTTGCATGGCGGTTACATGAAATTTCTGATGTTAAATTCTTAATATACGCTGATGACATCACGGTGTGGAGCACACACAACGACCTACTGACTCAATCATCGGCCCTGCAATCAGCTTTAGACATTACGTGCACATATGCATCTTCCATTGGCCTTGAACTTTCCGCCAGTAAAACTACGTTCATATCAGTCGCCAACCGCTGGGGCCGCCGCAAACTATCGGCAACTCCTATTCGTCTACATCTATCCGGAACCCCACTTCAGGAAAGTCCAACTGTAAAAATATTGGGCTTAACAATTCATGAGTCAGGAACTGGAACTACATGGCTGGCTGGCGCTAAAAAACAGGCGTTACAGACACTGGGTTTAATTAGACGCATTGCTCCAAAAATGGGCGGCGCTCGCTCAGATGTTGCGAGACAGTTGGTGAGGGCAGTTGTGCAACCGCGCCTTGTTTATCAAGCCCAATTTCAGCATTTGACAAGGGCACAATGGGATCGACTTGAGGCTATAAATCGAGAGGCAATGAGGGTCATCACCTGCCTCCCTCGCATTACACCAGTCATGGCACTCCAAGAAAACGCACAACTAAACACAATAGATGAACTGGTGCAGCAACGACGTGATGCACGCAAGCTTAAGGCCACACTCTCTCACGCAACGTGCGCTCTGAAGGCTTATGCTTCGAAACATTCAATACTACCACCGCCACTGCCAGTTCTTCCTCCTTGGCGTTTTGTACAGGTGAGCGATAACAAGCCAACTGATTTACGCCGACCAAGAACACAGGAAACGGCGTCGTCACTTCGCGACCGAATTATGGAACAAGACGCCCGCTTGCCACATGGTTCCATTATAATTTACGTCGACGCAAGCATCAAAGCCTGTGAAGTGATAACAGCAGTGCACTGTCCTAGCAAATCTTCATTGAACAAGACGTCAACATTTCAATTACCGGAACCTCCATCTTCTTTTTGTGCGTAACTGCTTGCAGTGCAAGAGACGCTTCGCTCTGTGACCGCCATTCCCATGCTTCCCACGGCCCATATTATCATACGTACAGATGCTCTACAGGTGACAAAGCTACTTAGACGAGTTAGTAGTAGCCCGGAAATCTGCCAGAACATACACAGTCTAGCGGCTCGCATACCAAATCCAATTCGTATTGAATGGACCCCGCGTGACCTTTTAAGTACTCAAAGCCAAGTATATTCTGCGACCCGCCTTTCAAATTCAACATCGACATCGCCAAACCTCATAAAATTGGACAATGCCACCCTGCTTTTAACAAGAAAGGAGCACCTCCGGCGCCGTACACGTGCTCTTATACCTCCGTGTACGGTAAGCCTCCCCCGCGGTCTAACCCGTGCAGAGGAGGTGGCGCTTCGGAGGATTAGAGTTGGGGTGGCCCTAACACCAGCAGTGATCCGAAAGTGGCCACAATTTCGGTATTTATATCCACACCCTGGGTGCCCCATCTGCAAGTCAAGAAATATAGAAGCAGACATCCATCACCTACTGTGGGATTGTCCAGCGTTGAAGCCAACGCGGATTCGGCACCTGGTGGCAGCTGGCCTCTCCTCCCATAATCCGCAGTCATATGCTGTTTGGACACTGGGACCGCATCATCGTTCACTCCTCGATTTCATTGCATCAGCCAACCTTTTTTCATTTATTTGACCACATCCTTCATCCATCATAACATTCCTTTTATGCCCTGAGGCAATAAACTTCGCAAAAAAAAGAACTGGCAATACCATCGATGTCGTCTGCTGTTGGCAGTCTGCTTATGTGTGCTAGAATCCCTGCAACGTTAGAAGTGGTAGTTGAGGGAGGCAAGACATCATATTTTGGCAAAAGCTTGCGTGCCGCTTCTCTGGCAAAATCGTACGGAGACAAGTTAGCTGCGAAGCATGCGGTAGTCGCTGCGTCGGGAAGACGGCAACCTTGTTCCATTGCCCGCAAAGTTCGCCAGAGAGATGCATTTGATGAACTGGTATTAAACTGCTCACACCAAGTATATGTATATACCACTGCCGTCGTACCAGATCCCTTTCATACTTGCGAGCCTTAGCTGTAATGTGGCTCACCCTTGTACGTGCCTGAGCTGATGTATAGGGTCTAGTAAAGTTGCCAATATATATACCACTGCCGTTGTGCCAGATCCCGTTCATAATTGCGAGCCTTAGCTGTAATATGGTTC
>JAJIZL010049948.1:12271-22376 GCA_023969395.1 Amblyomma maculatum
TAGCTGTAATATGGTTCACCCTTGTAAGTGCCTGAGCTGATGTTAGGGTCTCGTGAAGTTGCCAGCTCGGCTTGTCGGCGAGCAGCCCACAAGTTGAGCAGACCGATGTCAGGTCGATCGACATCTATCCATGTACTAGTTGTAGCCTTGCCTAACGCGCATTGTATGCGGTCAACAAGCAGCGGTGACGATTCCACCGGCGGACCTTGCAGAATAGTGCGGAAACTATCCCAGTTGAGCACCGTGCATTTACGGCGTAACCGGCGGGCTCGTGATGAATAAACACCAATGGGTGTAGGTGAAGCAACCCCAGCAATCAGGTTCAATGCGCCACGAGGGAGTGCCAGGACCAGACCGCGTCAGATCAGGAGCATATGTGGCAGGGCTGCTGTTGCAAACAGTCTGCGTTGCTGTACCCGGATTGTTCAGAAGAGTAACTAACGCATCAGCGAAGGTGTCCCGCACACGCCTACCACGAGGGCTTGAAGTAGGATACCCCCAATCTTGGTGTGGAGCATTGAAATCACTTCCGACTAGAATCGGGCAACTGGGGTACTTCCTACGCACATTCAACAACCAGCCCAGATTAATACGTGAGGGAGAGCCACCTGCTGGTTTCGCGTAAAAAGACACTACCACAACAGTTGCCTTTGACAATTTAACAGCAACTGCAACAACCTCCTGGTATCAGTTGCAAACGTTTTTCAGAGAGAAGCACACGTGTTAAATTTCTTTCTGGCTTTACGGCCAGAAAGAAATTTAACACCTTTGCTGTGTGGCTCCCGAATTTGGCTGATGTAGAACGTCTGCAAATGTTACGGTGTATCACAGTTACCTGTGAGATATCGGTGCCATTACAGGTGTACTTGGTTGAGGGATCAGACTTACAACGTTGCGTTGTCTACAATGCTGACATTAATGAAGACCAGGCCGCCCTACAGCGTGGATTATACTGTCCCACATGCCGAGTGATTCAAGCACGTGACATGAGAAAGGGGCACTCTTACATTGTCACCCTGCAAGGCCCACCAACGCTACCAGCCTGCTTGTGCTATTACGGCTGCATTTTCCCGCCTCATCCATACAAGCCCAGTGCTGTCTACTGCTACAGTTGCTTTCGCCCTGGCCACATGCGTAGATCCTGCTCTCTCTTTTTTCTCCCTTTTTGATGTTGCGTTTTGCGTATTATAGCTGCAGCAAAGCTGAAATGACGTTACGTGAATAAGGTCTATAGTGTTTACAAACAAAGGGGGCGCTCACGGCGCCGCAGCCCACTGGGGGTGTAACGTAGGGTTAGCGCCCATAGGAATACATGGAACCGAAAGATTCCAAAACAGTTTTCTCATTTCACAGCACACCTATGACGTCGTTATTCGGTGCAGAGTAAACATGAACATATTAAAACAGATCGTGAAAATGTGAGATGTGATTACCAAGGTGTAGTATTTTTAAAACATCGCGAAACGTATGGGGATGCGGAGTTTGGGAGGGCGACCCGGAAACACGTGTAAACACAACTTACTGCAACAGTTTTCTCGCTTCACAGAGCACCAGAACTGGTGGTCGGTCGTTAAACATTCTCCAGAGCTTTAAAGAAATGTGTGACAAAGTATGATGCGTCGTTGCGGAGGCAATTTACTCTTACAACTCCTCGGATAATCTGTGTTGTGAATCCGGACACCCTCAAAAGGAAAGCTGGGTGTAGCGAATCGCACAGTTTTGTTTACAGTCTGATATGCTGCCGCGTGAGGTAAATTAGCTTTATAATACTGTCGCTCAAGTGATAAATCTTAGACAAATCACATTTAAAAGCAGTTGTAAAATGCCATATGGCAATATGGATCGAACGAGAACCGCGCATTGCAGGAGACGACGGCGCAGATGGCGATATCCACCGCGGCCGCCTCAGCTCCAGAGCATCATGCTAGCGACGGCGCCGGCAGCGCATTGTTGTCTGCAACTGCGAGCGGTCAGTTTGTGCCGTAAATCGTGAGACTCGTAGTACTTGCAAGGCAATGCAATTTGCGATGCAACAATGTCGGACTACGTGAAAAGCTTGTTGAAATCTGCTAAACAGCGCTACAATGAAAAGCTGTTTATTGAAGGCGTTGTGCCTCCGAACCCACTTGCTATACGCCTGTGAACACATTGGGATGTCCTCCAGACTGACGCGGGCGCTCTGACGCTATTGGGTACGGCAAACAGTGTAGTGTATTTGATTTTTCCTCCGAGTAGCTTCACTGTGGAGACCATCCAGTCGCACAAATATTTGGAATCAGGTTTGTGCGCGCAGCTAGCTAAATATGCTAGCTAAATATTTTTCGTTTATTTTCTTTTCCCCGTGGTATCGCCATGACTCTGATATATCGTTTTGCCCTTTCTGTGCGATTTCCCCGTCTAATTTTTTTTCTCGTATGGCGCAGACCGTGCAGCACTTGCATGGACGCCGGAATATTAAAGAGATTTAGCACATCGTGATCCACGATCCGCTGCCGTGATCCGCCTCCGCGCGTTCCACTGCGCATGCCCAGATCACTTTGATGCCGATAGATGGCGCCACATACTGGATGTTGGCACACAGACCTGCCGCATCGGAACCAATCAGCTCGCGCCCCGCCCACGAGCGCTAGAGGGCCACGGTGGCGGATCGCGGATCACGGTATGCTAAACCTCTCTATAAAGTCAAACTTTTGCTTACGACTTGCTCACTACATGCATGTATCACGATGTAACTACATATGCATTCATTTTAATGCTTACAGCCTCTGCTTTACCGCAATAGATGTTTCCAGAACGGAATGACGTCGTGCCCGTTATTTTGCGTTTTATTCCTCTCAACCTAAAGTGCACCGTGTATCGACGGCATCATTACTGCCATGTTTTTGTTTTCCTTTACTTCCGCCATGCAACATGATGTCGGGGCGTGGTACAAAACGTTCACTAAAAAACAAAAAAAAAAGCCACTTTTGCGACTCGACCCCTAGACAGGGGGGTTCATCTGGAAACGCGCCGCATATATTTATTGATAAATATGCGTTACAGAGGTGTCAGACGTGAAATGTTGTTGCTTACGTATATTCATGGGCTTAAAATAATGCACCACCTCTTAACAAACGGCTGCTTTCGTAGCTGAAACGGCAGCTTCTTTGGGAAAAGTTCTTTACATATATTTTGTTTGGGCCGCGCTACCGCAATGCATTTCTAACTCGGATTCTCGACAACTAGGGGTTTTAAATGCCGCCACAACGACGCAGCATACTTTGTCACACATTTGTTCAAAGCGCTGGCCGATGTTTAACGACCGGCCACCACTTCTGGCGCTCTGCGAAATGAGAAAGCAGTTGCGGTAAGTTGTGTTTACATGTGTTTCTATGGGTTGCCCTCACAATTCTCACACCCCTATACGTTTAGCGATGTTTTAAAAATACGTCGCCTCGGTAATGCGATTTTATTCCTTCACGATCTGATATAGGATGTTCATGGTTGCTCTGTGCGGAATAACGATATCATAGGTGTCCCGTGAAATTAGAAAGCTGCTTTAAAATCTTTCGGTGATATGTATTCCTATGGGCGCTAAGCCTACGTTTCACCCCCAGTCGGCCCAGCCTATGGCTGAACGGCCACAGGCTGAACACTATGAGCCTGTGGCTAATAGTGAACACTATTCAGTTCAGTTCAGTTCAGTAGTTCAGTCGTGTCCAACTCTTCGTGACCCTATGGACAATATCACGCCACACTTTCCGGTCTCACTATCTTCCTAACATCACGTAACTTCATCTGCAGCTCCTCGAGGATGCCATCTAACCATCGCGTTCGCTGCCTACCCCTTCTCCGGTGATCCTCAACCTTTCCCAACATCAAATCTTTCTCCAGCGACTCCTCTCTTCTCATCAAATGACCAAAGTAGCTGAGCTTTAACTTTAGAATTTCACCCTCCAATGAGCAGTCAGGGTTTATGGTCGACAATATCGACTGATTTGATCATCTGGCAGTCCAAGGTACTCTCAAGAGTCTCCGTCAGCACCACAATTCAAACGCGTCAATTCTTCGGCGGTCAGCCTTCTTCAACTATTAGCCTATTACACTATTATGAACACTATTAGCCTGTAGGTAATAGTGTTCACACGCCCGCCAGACTCGGTGTTGACTAGCCTAGTGAAACTTTTCGCTTAAGAAGAAGAGGGCGAGGAGACGCGGGTCGCAACAGCCGTCGTCCCCCACCGAAGCGGTGGCGGGTGCAATGATGGCCTACAACAGATACAAATCTGGTTGCAGGATAGCCACCGTTGCAACTAAGCGGCAGTGACCGACCAGTCCCAACTCTGTAGGGCTAGAAGCAGCCGCCCATCCCCTACTTATGGCTGCTAAGGAGGGGGGGAGGAGGAAACAACTTTATTAAACGCATTGCATTAAGCGTTAAGAATGTCCTGGGCCAGGGTCACCAAGGCCAACTGATCTTGCAGCTGGTCAGAGGCTAACCAAGCCCGCCACGTTGGGGGAGGAGGGTGTGGAAAGTGAGGAGATTGGAGGGCGACAGGGCATGAAAAGATGCAATGCTCCAAGTTTGCATAGTGTTCTGGGCAATTTGGGCATGCAGGGGAATGTATGATTCTGTATAGAAAAGATCGGGCAGGAGTAAGCAGTGTATTTAGTTGTATGCGTCTAAGAATGCGGATTTGCGTGGTAGTGAGAGATTTATCAGGAAGAGGAAGTGTACGGAGTGTTTCTCTAATGTTGTCGTAGTGAACGTTGATTTCTTTTTTTGTAGTGAAGAGCAGTGTCCCACGTTGGTGGATAAGGCCAGGGAATCCCAGGCGCCCGGTGTTGAAGTTCGCGGGCGAGGCGATGCACTACCTCATTGCCTGGGATTCCAGCGTGACCAGGAATCCACCTCAGTGTTACAGTGTGGGGACGTAGTTTGGTAAGGGCTCTGTGTAGATCATTGTGTAGTTCTTCAGGAATGCGACCCGTGTGAATGGCGCGTACAGCTTGTATTGAATCAGTGTATATGGTATATCCTGAAGGGTTAGGGGGTGCTTGTGCGAGATCTTGAATACTGGCAACTATTGGTAGGGTCTCGAGAGTCGCTGTAGGAGGAGGATCTATGTAAGGACCGAGGGTATGCGTCACTACATCGCTACAGCTCTGAATTGAGTAAGCAGCCGCTCCGACGTTAGTTCGTGATGCGTCTGTGTAGATGATCGTGGAATCTGTCGGGTGAACATGGTTGGAAACGCGAGCGGAACGTCTGCCTGTGTTGGTGTCGGGTGCAACGTTTTTTGGAATGGGGATTATTCTGAGGTTATCCGGGAGCGAAGAAGGAGGGGTAATTATAGGGAGGTCTATAGGTTTGAGTGCAACCTGCTGTAGTATCCAATGTCCTTGTTTGGTGCTAGAAAGACGTGCCATTTGCCGGTCGCGATGTTGTTGTATGAGGTCTCCCAGGGGCAAGAACAGCCCCGTAGAGTATAGGCGCTCCGTGGACGTATGTACAAGGACGTTAAGGGCGGACTTGTACAATATGTGAAGCGCAACCTCAATCTGATGTCTTTGGCGACAAGTTAGTGTAAGGTAAGAAATCGTATATAAAATTTTGCTAAGTGGTAATGCGTGGACAAGCTGCCTGACTTGACCCTCGCGTAGCCCGGCGTGCTTATTGACTATGCGGCGAACTAGATGCGTAAGCTGATTGCAAACTTTAACGGTTGTAGATACATTGGCCTGATTGGTTGACTCATGGATATGAAGTCCGAGGATCCGGCAGGATGATACACGAGGGATAGGGTGACCTGCCATTGTGAGATTGATCAGCTGGTTATGTTGGCGTTGATAGCGAGTTTTTGCAATCAGCAGCAATTCGGATTTTTCGGGTGCGGGAGATAGCCCTACTTTATCAAGGTAACTAACGACTGCATCGATACCTTGCTGTAGGGTCTCCTCTACTGCTCCAGGAGACCCAGAAGTGCACCAAAGAGTAAGGTCGTCTGCATAGAATGTGTGTTTTAGGTTTGGGATAGACGCTAAAGTACGAGATAGGGGAGCCATTGCAAGGTTAAAAAGGGTGGGTGACAGAATAGCGCCCTGAGGAGTGCCACGTGTAAGGGGGAAAGGATCAGATATCGAATCGGGGAGACGGCACTTGGCCGTACGGTCGCGGAGAAATGCTGTGAGGTAGCCATACATCTTTGGACCACAGCCAGTAGAGGCAAGGATGTTTAATAGAGGATCGTGGGCAAGGTTATCAAAAGCTTTTCGCACATCAAGGGCCACTATGGCTTGGATCTGGGAAGTGGGCGGAGGGTCAAATTCGTGCATGAGGAGAAAAAATAGGTCCTGAGTAGACACACCTTTTCGGAAGCCAATTTGTTGAGGGGGAAAGAAATCTATCGATTCAAGATGAGTCTCGAGCCGATTGAGCACCATCCGCTCCATGGTTTTTCCCAGGCATGATGTTAAAGAAACTGGGCGGAGGTTTTGAAGCGCAGGTTTTTTGCCTGGCTTTGGAAGTAGGGTTATAAGTGATTGTTTCTAAGATGCTGGGAGTGTGCTTTCTTCCCAATGTAAGTTTATAATGCTCAGAAAATGTTCTTTGTCCTTGTCAGAGAGATTTCGAATGAGTGAGTATGTAATCTGGTCTTCACCTGGGACTGACTTCCGCTTTAGCTGTTCTAGCGCCCAGTCGAGATCCCAGAGGGTAAACGGCTGATCGAGTTCTACATTGGAAGCACAAGTGTACGGAGTATAAAGGCTGGGTAGGGGAGGAATGTAGAGATCGCGGAGTTGGGCTGTTAAGGCATCCGCGCCTAGTTGAGAATAGTGCTTCTCGAGAGTGGGAACAGGCGCCGGTTGAGGCCCGAGTAATTCTCTGAGTAAATGCCAGGTTCTTTTTTGATTTAGTGTGCCGTTAATGGTGTTACAAATTTTGTTCCATTGATTGGTGTCAAGTGTAACGCATTGTTCTTTAACCTGTCGCGTCAATTCGGTGACTCGGTCGGAGAGGCGAGCATTGTTGGGCTGAGTGCGAAGAGTGCGCAAGAGTCGTTTCCGCCTCTTCTAGATGCGTACAAGGTAAGGGTCCGGATTATCTGACGGGGCTGAAGTGGAACTCTCCTGCGTAGCTTGTTTCTGAGCATGTTTGAGTGCTTTTGTCCAGCTCTGAAGACTGCCAGTAGTATGAGAGGTGTCGCGTATAGTGCGAAAGGTATTCCAGTTTGTGTGGGAAATTTTACGTTTACGTGGACGGATACGGCTAGGGACAGTGATGTTAATAATGTAATGGTCGCTGAGCAATTTTTCATCTGTAACTTGCCAGGTGACCTCTCGCAGTCCGCGGCCCACTGTGAGGTCTGGCATGGTGGATTGTTGGTTCCTGTAACCTTCCCGGGTAATGGAGTTTGGGGTGTTATAAACAGTTAATTGAGCTCCGTTTAATGCGTCGTTGAGTATACGGCCAGGTCGGAAGGTGTGTGGGTAACCCCAGATAACGTGCGGGGCATTGAAATCCCCACCTATCAAGAAGTCGGAGTCTCGAAACAATCTTGAAGTAAAGTGCATTAGCGGTTTGAAAAGCGTGTACTCTGTAGGAGGGTTATAAAAATTTAGAATGGATAAAGGACGAGATAAGTGATCAGAATACAGTGTAAATGCAATAAGGTGACGTTCAAGACGACTGGGGACTTCAATGGCCTCAAATCGAATGTCCCGACGAATATAAGTGCTCAATAATGGTGCACAGTCGCTGTCATGCGCTGCATGCAGGGCACGGTAGCCCGGAATACCTTTAAGAGCACGCGATTCTTGAATGAGAATGACGTGGGGCTGCGAGGGTAAAGTCAGGAGCCATTGGATAAAGAGTGTTCGATTGGTACGCAGGTTTCTGCTATTCCACTGTACAATGTGTATGTGATTGTTCCCTGCCATTCTTAAGCTACGTTAGCGCGCTTCTCGGGAGGGACAGAAGAGGATGCAGCAGTTGCTTCAGGGGATGTAGATGGACGGGGCCGTTTAAGAGAATGATTTAGGAAATCCATGCGTTCGTCATCCTGCAGGAGATTGCTAAGGAGGGTATGCATGAGTTCGAATGCTTGGCGAATGGCGGAAATTTCTTCTGCAAGGTACCAGATAATAGGGTCATTTCGATCTTTTATGTGGCGCATATAATTCTCAGATGTGATAACTGGTGTGGAATTGGAAGATGTATAAGAGAAAGGTTTGGGAGGGGAAATGGGAAGTGGCGGGCTCGGCTTACCCGGTGGTGGGAGCGTAGCTGGCTTGAGAAGCGGACGTGGGGCAGATGGCAGTTCTTGAACTTCTTGATGCCAGACATTGGTCCGAGGGGGTGGTGCCGTCTCTTGATTTGCATGTGACAGAGGGGGGAAGTCCTCGCGAGTCGGAGGATGATGGGGTGGAGTATTCTTCTTTCCAGGGTGATCAGACATTTTTCTGTCGCGTAGTCAATATTAGCTTTGTAGTGGGACGCTGGGAATTAGATGGCTTTTTCTGTTCTTGGACAGAACCCACTGAGCACAGAATATCTTGTAGATGTCTTGATATGTCTATATTGGTCACATATATCTTGAGCTATCAAAGACATCTACAAGACGTCGCTTGGTGCTAGTCTAGAAGACATTATCGACAAGATGTCTGGAATCTGTCTAGTGAAGAATTTTTATGTCTTCAGCTACGCAAGACAGTTATTAGCCAGCTTACGCCAGATGTCTTCTAGAGTTCTGCTTCAGAAGTCTACCATACTTCCTAACAAGACGTTTCAGGGTCACATATGCGCCTATAGTGCAATATGTACACAATTTAACTGGACGACACTGTTCTGCATACTCTAAGTATAAATTGTCGAAGGTTTGTTCTAGCAATTTTTCAGCTTGCAAAATACTGTATCCAAAGTGCCTGCGCTTTTGAATTAAGCATGCAATTTGGGCTGTTTCCAGCATGCAGGACCAATATGACACCAAGAAATGCTGTTTAGGCGATGGGTATCTGAACATAATGTACAAAAGCCGCTGACACCTTCATTTCTGCAGCCGATAGCCACACGCGTACTGTGTTCGACCTCGCTGGGCGCAGTCCAGTCCGCCGGAAGACTCCAAACTCCGAGTGTTCACAACGACAAAGTAAGCTAGCGATGTATCCGTGTGTGATAAAAGCCAGTAGTTCGCACAGAGGAACGATTTGCTGCGCCGATGTTAATACGGAACGCCAGCTACCCACTGAGCACAGAATATCTTGTAGCTGTCTTGATATGTCTATATTGGTCACATATATCTTGAGCTATCAAAGACATCTACAAGACGTCGCTTGGTGCTAGTCTAGAAGACATCATCGGCAAGATGTCTGGAATCTGTCTAGTGAAGAATTTTTATGTCTTCAGCTACGCAAGACAGTTATTAGCCGGCTAACGCCAGATGTCTTCTAGAGTTCTGCTTCAGAAGTCTACCATACTTCCTAACAAGACGTTTCAGGGTCACATATGCGCCTATAGTGCAATATGTACACAATTTAACTGGACGACACTGTTCTGCATACTCTAAGTATAAATTGTCGAAAGTTTGTTCTAGCAATTTTTCAGCTTGCAAAATACTGTATCCAAAGTGCCTGCGCTTTTGAATTAAGCATGCAATTTGGGCTGTTTCCAGCATGCAGGACCAATATGGCACCAAGAAATGCTGTTTTGGCGATGGGTATCTGAACATAATGTACAAAAGCCGCTGAGACCTTCATTTCTGCAGCCGATAGCCACACGCGTACTGTGTTCGACCTCACTGGGCGCAGTCCAGTCCGCCGGAAGACTTCAAACTCCGAGTGTTCAAAACGACAAAGCAAGCTAGCGATGTATCCGTGTGTGATAAAAGCCAGTAGTTCGCACAGAGGAAAGATTTGTTGTGCCGATGTTAATACGGAACGCCAGCTATGCACGATCCGCCATTCCCAAACTTCGCGCGCCGTGGCCTTTTCGCACCCCTCCTCTTTACAGCGAGATAGAAAATAGTGCGCCAAAATAATTACGCAAGACGCAGGTTGTATTTACCGTTTTGAAACAAATACGCCATAAGCAACAGTTACATTTTACTTGTATAGCTTGTTTTATGAA
>JAJIZL010049950.1:0-55598 GCA_023969395.1 Amblyomma maculatum
GTTTCACATAATTGAGGCGTAAATTTTAAGGTGCAAAACGGCCGATTGAGTCAAGTACACACGCCCAGCAAATGTTCTGCAGTCCCTCCGCTGCCGCTCAGTCCAAACCAGCCCATACCTCACAGTGGGAAAACAAAAAAAAAAATGTAGAAAGGAAACAAGCGTGCACACTGCTTTGACGAGGGAAGCTCCAAGTCGTCACTCGTTTGAAGCCACGCTGTCTACTTTTGCTAGCCTGCCCGCCCCTCCTTTCAACCTTTCCCCACTAATAAGGGGGAAAAATACACAAGAAAGCGTCCGTGCTGTTGAGGGCGGACGGCAAGATGGTCTCCCTCCTCCAGCTCGAAGCCGCGCTCCGACGGCCAAGCGTTTTTCTCATTACCCCAGTAGAATAAAAAAAAAAAAAAAGAGCCAACAAAAAAGTTGGCAGGACAAGCAGAAGTGACGTAAGTGTACGTCACTTTTGTGTCACGTGATTGCGCATTCAGGACCTTCAACTACTTCAACGTCACTTTTGTGTCACGTGTTTGCGCATTCAGGATCTTCAAAATATCTTCCCCCGTAGCGTTTCGGGGTAGCTCGGCTGGAAACTGTGATTGGTGGACACGCAGCGGCCTGGCGTGACGTTTTTCGCGTCGCTCTCGATGCTTAACCTGATGTGACGTAGTCTAAAACTGGGTTTGCTTGTTGTTTTTGTCCCCAGCCGCCCTAGGGAATCGGTAGGCGCCCCCCCGCTCTGGAAGCTCGCGCGATTTCGGCCAGTGTCTCGCCCGATAACTCAAGGAGGTCTTGTTTCGGCATTCGGTTAATGGATCTCGTTGCGGTATGGCTGCGGCGTGTTCGGTCACCGAGGTGCTCAACGATGTCGGGCCTGAGCAGAATGCGCTTTCGGCATGCCGATCCGTCCTGTATGCTGGGCGGAATGACGTCGATAATGGTGACGACCTGCGGGAATTCACTAGCACCTTCAAGGTTAGTAAAAATTGCGCAAAACTGCCTTGCATTTTGCTTTACAAGTGCTGTGCCACTTGTCTCGCCCCACGTGCTTCCAAGACCTCGTGCAGCAGCAGCTCGTGGCATGGACACTCCTCGTGTTCAAAAAAAAAAAAAAGAAATACGGCCACGGCTATGAAAAACATCCGCCGTCGGCAACTGAATCGCCGCCTGACAGCTGTGCTGAGTTAGGCTCGTTCATTACAAACCTTAGGCCCATTTCTCTCACCTCTTCTGTCCGGAAACTAATGGAGCATGTACTCCAGACCAGAATTTGTCAATATCTAGAAGGCAAAAATATCATGCCCACCTGCATGTTTGGATTTCGTCCTGGCCTTTCTACACATCATGTTTTCTTACAGCTGAAACATCGCATTCTCGACAGTCAAACCTATGACACCAAAGCCACCCTAGGCGTGGATCTGACCAAAGCATTTGATAATATGTTACACATTCAGCACTCCGATCAGAATCTTACAACCCTGGGAGTCGGCGACAGGTTGTATAATTACGTCCGAGACTTCCCCAGCCAACGCACAGCCATACTTACCTTTGGCGACCACTGCCATCCGGAGATAATGCTAGGTGCACGAGGTACGCCCCAGGGCGCCGTGCTCCCCCCTATACTATTCAACATAGCACTTTTCCACCTACCCGAAAAATTACCCCAAATCCCCGACATTCATTTCAGCTTCTACGCCGACGACATCACTGTCTGGGCTAACCACGGCAGTGATGCCGAAATAGAAGGACATCTACAATTGGCACTAAACACCATCGACACCTATGTAAGGGAACGTGGCCTAACTTGTTCCCCTTCAAAATAAGAACTCTTTCTCTACCGCCCCAAGCAATACGATTCAGGTCCGCCTATTTCCCTCAAGCTAGACACCCATTCGATCCCACTAGTATCCAAAATCCGTGTACTGGGTCTAGTTCTTCACTGCCATGGTGCACACGGAGAAGTCATAAAGACTCTCTATACACAATGTCAACCGACCACCCGGCTGATTCGCCGCATAGCCAACCGCTGGGCAAGCTTACGCAAGCGAAACACAATTCGCCTCACCCAGGCTTACGCCACATATGCCCTCACATACCTCCCCCTCAAACAAAAGGAGAGAGACCGGGTGAACGCGCTCCTACGAGGTTGCACGACAACGGCTCTACGACTTCCCCACAACACACATCTAATGCCCGACTCCTTAAACTCTGTGTACACAACACTTTCGAGGAACTTAGAGAGGCTACATTAACGGCACAAATATCCCGCCTATCGAACTCGGCGGCTGGCCGCACTTTATTAACCCACTTAAACCTTAGCCCAATTACACACCCCGTGTCCCCCTTTCTCCTAACCTCCGCTCTAACCTCATCATACCTCCCATCCCTAAAAACATGCACCCTGAGCGAGACCAGGGCCGCAGAATAGCCAGGGCTCACGCCCTTCACAGACAATATAGCGACGACCAAGAGGTGGTCTACGTGCACGCAGCGGAATATACGTCAGGCTCCCGTATGGTCCTGGCTGTAGCAGACAATCAAGCAAAGCTGCTTACTTCCAGCTCTATAATCACCAATTCCACCATAGAGTCAGAGGAGGCAGCCACTGCGCTTGCTCTCATCTCTACATCTGCCACAAAAATTATCGCTGACTCCAAATCTGCGATTCTAAGTTATGCCACGGCCGGTCTCGAGGGAGAAAGCGCGCGCTCTTTCTTACGGCCTTCTTAATCGCCGCGTGAACAATGGGAACTTTTCTCCTTGAGTCACGCTCTCCGCCGCCGCAAGGGGCGCGACCTACCCACTGTTCGCTCCGCATCTGCTTCGGTGGCGGCGGGTGGCTTTTGCCTGGTTTCGCGCTGTCGCCCGCGGGTTTCGTGGTGAGTGCAGCCCCTAAACGAAAGATTACAGAAGGTAGATGCTGCAGCGGCATCTTGTCAGCGTGCTACGCACGTGAATGTAGTCTTTATATTAAAAAACAATGTCGCTCAGCAAACGCTCGACAAGCATATGACAAGTATTGCGGCATGGTATCTACTTTTGTTCATTTTAATCTTAATTTTTTCCCAAGCCTGTACAAGAAGATGAGTAAAAAAGGTGAATGAGCAGTGATCACATCGAAGCTTCTTCAAGGCAAACATAACAGCAACAATGGCAAAACCGTCTTTCAGCGCTAGATGAGAAACCATCGAGGTAACACCGAATATGAAAATAATTTTATAAAAATGTAATGCAAGTTGAACAATGCTTACATGACATAAAATATTAGTATAACGTCAGAGTAAACGCTTTTAAGTTTTGTTTTCAATTTTGCTATAATTTATAGACCAGCAAATGTTTTATGTTGTATTATAAACATTATTTTAATTTTGCAAATAAACGTTGGTGTAATGAAATGTTTACATTATATCATGATTATTTCATGAAAAAACAGGAAATCTATTTCCAGCACTAATACCTAGCAATATTTTCTTTCTTTTTCTAGTATGTTTTTGAACTAATAGTTCCTCGTAACTATCTGTGCAGTAATGCCTGCCTTAGAGAGCAATCGCTTCCCCATTATTTTGGTAGAATGCTTTGCTTATTACACATTTGCCACTGTTACTCAAGGGACACTCCTCAATAATGGATATAAAAGCTTTTCTCTGTGCTATTTATTCAGAGGTGACTATAGGCGTGGTATGTCGCGCTGTATTGCGCGCCTAGGCACCTAGTGTCGACACCGACGAAATCATTTCAGCTCTGCCGCAATCAGTAACCGAGGAACTGAAATAAGTGATGGTATCTTCTGTCATCCCATTACCCACTGTCACATATTCTGGTTTAGCTTACGTCGCTGGATACATTGTGAAGTTAATCAGTGACTTTGGGTGTGACGCTTGTGCTATCCTTCTTGAAACCAGCGAAAGAAGCAGCCCCATGTACACTAATCTGCGAGGACAAGATTCTTGCGGACTGCATTATCCAAAACCAGAGTTTGTAGCCCTCTTGGACAAGGTTGTGTCTCTTTTTGAAAAAGCTGTCGTGCACCTACCCCACACAAATGTCCTTGAAGTCCTTCATATCTTAATCCAGCCAACACTTGAGAGCTCACCTTTGCTGAGTTGCCAGGAAGGCATTTACAATAGCCATGCTATAAGGTCCGTTTTTAAAATGTGAGAAATTTCTCAGAATCCTTCTTGTCAATTATGCTAAGAAGGTGACAGACAGGAACGAAAGGCCAGCTCATTATGTGCACAAACCATCCAGAAAGATTTTGAGACTTTAGACTTTAATTTTCTATCCGCATGTGCCGTTTTGATGAATGAGTGCAATGTGTTAACTTTGAAGGACATTTTTTTATTGCTTGCTGCTCTTTTCAATTATGCATATCTGTTTATGCCCTTTTTCTTGATTAAATGTTTTTTTTTTATCACTGTATTAAACTGACTACGACTGTCTACGTGTGCGTCAGTCGTGAGACTACGTATACATCTACTGTCTTTCAACCTACTGATTTATTTTAAACGAAGCTAGAACAGCCCACTTCACTAGACAACTGAAATTTTAACTGTATGCGTAAATTTTTTGTTCCTTACTCTGAATCTGAGACGTGCTATGAATTTTCGTCAGTGCCTCTTTTGCTCTAAACGAAAACGGCAGCGGTTGACAGAATATCCACCGAACAGTTTGCCATGCACAAGCGTCAGGTCGCGCTATACCTGCTTACAGCTTTCAAAAGCACACTGCATAAAATGGTACATATAGTTTTGTGAAAAATTTAGGGGCAAAACGTGTTGATGTAAGTGCACCCGAAACTTCATTCGACCGTGCGCGACAGCACTGACGAAGGCGCACGTGCATTATTGACTATTTTATTGCTCATACACGATAAATCAGACGCTGATTACGGCTTCTTCCTATAAGCCATAAGGGGTGAAATATCAGGACCTGCCGGTTGCAACTGATTCGGGCGGAGCGAAGAGCGAGCGCGCGTTTCCCTTGCGAATGAACGGCTGCGGCGGAGGAGCAGCAGTGGGGCGATGGCGACCCCACCGAGGCGCGGCGGGCGGTGGAAACAGACCCCATTGGAGAGGCCGTAAGAGAAGAGAGAAACGCGCTCTCCCACGAGACCGGCCGTGATTATGCCAACGGCTATATATCCCGCACCGCTGCTCGCATATTACGCTTCTGGCATGCCCCGGCACCCCATAACCCTCATCTTGACGCCAGCACATGCTGGACTCCCTGGCATCGAGGAGGTTAATAGAGGGTTTACAGAAGTAAGTCTGGCAACCATGAGTGGCACGCTGATCTGGCGCTGGCAGCCATATTTTGTTCGCTCCTGCTCCATCCGTTCGCTTTGGTTCGGTTTGTGTCCGTCCGTCAGCGCCCGCTGTTCTGTCCGCGCTTTTCATGTAACCTAGTGTGCTGTGCAATTGGACCTCTCCTCTGTCCCTGGCGGTGTCTGCTAGCGAAGCCAAGAAGCGTATTTTGACAGCCGAGGCGTAGCGGTTACAAACTGCTCTACGAGTTGTGCATGGGCCCCTCGTCGATCCGTATCCAGGTACATTATCTAGAGTTTTGTATTGTGCAGATTTTTTTTGTCTGTGTGTCGTTGCTATTTACTTTAACGACTATGAGAGACGATCGCGAGTTTACTTGGTTTGCGCATCACCGTCGCTCATCCCTCTGCTACCAGTGGGATACTTGTTGGTGAAATGAGCGAGGATGCAATTTGTTTTGAGGTGAAAGAATCATGCGTAATTTGACATAAGTCGGAATGGCGCTTAGCACTTTCTTGCCTCTGCCGTCGACGCAGTTATTGGCGCGGGTCCCGGAAATAATCGGGGGCTGCTAAAAAAAAGAAAAGTGTGTCATGGCAATTTCTGCTTCGAGTGAGCGAAGATTGATTGGTGTGCAATAGGCGATGATGAGATAATAAAATATTTGTATTTAATTAACCAATTGATTAAATAAAGCAACAAAAAAGAAAAAAATGGACATTGAGGGTTTAAAGGTGACAAAATGCTCAGAAGGAAAAACCAGTACTTGGTGATGCTAATGAAGAAAATTTAGAATGTGTAATTGATTAATTGAAATAATGTGTTCAAAGGTGTCAAATTGCTCAGAATAGAAAGGTGATTGTGGCTGACCCTGAGTATTGGTGTATAAAAATATAAAACAATAAATAAAATAAACAAGCAAATATTTGAAATATAAAATAAAAGCTAAAAATGCAAAAAGGGAAGAAAGAAAAAGTGTGTGTATGAGAGAGAGAGAGAGATGCTATCGCGCCATACCCTTAACGGCGGAGCTCAAGTGTCCCCCTAATGTTTTATAACTGTATTACATAATAGGAATCTGACTTTATGAACACAGCCAGTTGCACCAAGCACTGACACTTCGCAGTAATGTGAGTTGACTTTTCAAATTTCTTTTCGTTTCAGCCGAGTTCCTCTTCCTCCGAGTTCCTCGAAGCTTTCCATGACAGCACTTTCATGTGAGGTTGAGGCTTCAAATGTCTGCTATCTGACAGAGGGAATAAACAAGAAATCGGCATATTTACAAATTCAACTGAATTTCAGGTGGCTTTCAATTAGCGAACTATCGGGCGACTCGATAAAACGCACCAAAGTGAAAACCAAACTTCGTTATTTTATCGGCCGCATTAGCAGGTATCAAGGCACAGAATGCAAATCTGAGCTGCGCGCTCTGGACGCGGACTAAACTTCGCATGTATTATCACGTGATAACAGCTTTCGAAACGGGCTGGACGTGAGCATATTACAACACACTAGTGGCATGTCATCTTCTCCTTACTAGACGCCGCGGGTCTGGAAACCGCGTTTGCAGCGTGCCTCGGGCGCACTAGACAGCCGTATTGCTCTCTGCACCAAGTACTACAATTTGGTACGACTGTTAAAAGTAGTTTCAGTAATCAGGCCATTGTCTTAAACCAAATACACAATGGTAAATGCAATCTACGCACAAAAGGTTTCAAAGAACGTATTTCAACTATAGCGCTCGGTATACATGCATTACTCCTTCTCCCGTGTCCTCCACCGTGTCCTCCATCGGAGGCTCCATAGAACGCAAAACAACCTTGCTGTTTTAGGTGATAGCACGTTCTATGAGCTAGATCCCAGTCAGAGGGACGTGCAGCAATGCTTTACATTATGCAAGTGACACTTGTAAAACCGATTAGGATTGCAAACGAGCGGTCGCATATACGCGTATACCTTGTTTCCGTGCGCATCTACGACGGTGCGCTTGCTGCAGAAGGGTACGCAGCAACATGCTGGCATCATTTCGAATAGAGCTTGGTGATAGCAGCGTCTGCTGTGATGTTAAAAAAAGTGAAACAATCGCTTGTGATCATTCCAATGCACCTTGCGGTGCAAGCACGGGTTCCACGAAGGCGCACGTTGACAGCTTACTCGATGGGAGGCGCGGGCGGACTGAACAAAACATGGCCGCCGCGCACTGTTTCTCTCTCTTTCACTAGATGGCGCTAACTTTTCTAACGCCTCTATTACCTAGCCCAGGGTCTTAATTTCCGGGCTAGAGGAATGGAGCCTCTCTATGGAAGGAGTGCTTGCTCTCCTTCCGCGATATTCTCTTGTACTACCGGGACAGACAAAGGAAATATCCACCCCCAGCCCCCTCTCATCATAGCGCAGGACGTACACTGGCGAAGCTAGCAGACTCGGACGGCTCCATCCCCTACACTACATGCCCGATACCCAGACCAGTTTTCCTCATCATGCCGACTCTGTGGCAAACTAGGACACTTCCTACACATCCTTCTCACATGCCCCACCTTTCCTCATCCCCCATCACCGAACTTAGCAGAGTCCTACTGGGAGTCTCTCATGAAGAGCACCTCAAATCAAGACCAACGGAAGATCATTTCCAGTGCTATGAGGAGAATTGCTCTTCAAGGACGTTCTTTGTCTTATGAGGGTGTCTCCCATGAAGTAAGGGAGCACCGAAGTGCCACGCAGGGGGGCTTCGCCTTCAATATTTGTTCCAAATGGCAATAAAATGTTTTTACCACCAACGTCTCTGACGTGCGCATTCTCAACCCTGGTCGAGGTAAGAACGTAGATTTCTTTGTAATTCGAGGACATGGGGAAAGGCAAGAGAAGTGAACGCGCCAGGCTTTCACATAGCCTTTAGTCGCTGCCTCCTCTCGCTTGTACGAGGAATCAATAAACCAATTCCAATTCCAATTCCAAAGTTTTGTCCTATCTTGCGCATTCATCACATCGCTATGTTCATAATGCAACTTTTTTCTACACTCTTTTACAGCATCGTTTCCGGTATGCTGCGAAGAGGCCGAGGATTTTCTTTGTGCGCAGCAGCCCATGGTGGTGAGGTATAGCGGCATCGATCAGCTTTCCAAGATCATCGTCGCAGCCCTCGTAAATGTCTACATTGGAAGCATCGTTACAGCATCCAGGGCAGCAGAACCAGATGCCGTGTACGATATTGTCACGTAGTGGTGACGAGGTCGACGACACAAATGAAGGGGTCGATGATTGCACTAAAGAAACTCTTTATTTGGGCTGACTTGCGCCCGCAAAAGAACTAAGCAACTCGGCGGCGGCGATAGAAACAAACGTGCTCGTCGATCGTCGAACAAAGAATGCCCGTCACACTCGTCAACGCTCAATTTAAAGGGTGCACAGAACAATCTAGATAACGTCGCAAACAGCTACCAGCACGGGCTGGAACATTGTGGAAAGACACCCGAGTGACCGGAACCTTCGAGACAGATCTCGGTGCATCTTGCGCTACAACGAAACTGATAAAGGTGTGACTCGCGACATCGAGCAATAAGAAACAAAGAATACAGAACTGATACGCGATCCGGAATCAGAGTGATAAGCTTGTATGCTGGCGGCTGTTAAAAAACAAAATACTGTTTGAAGGTTTCGCGGCATTACTCCCCCCTTAAAAAAAAAAAAACATCGCCTCGATGTTCCAAAACAAAGAAACTTAAACATAAACACTACCACGGATTTGTTTAACGCGCGTAATATGGCTTCAGTCGTACAACATGTACAATTTCTGGGCGTGCGCGTCGCCTTTGTGATGCTGACGTTCCGTCGGGAATGACTTCATAGTCCAGTGGTCCGACGCGGCGAATGATTTTGTATGGCCCAAAGTATCGACGCAACAACTTTTCACTTAATCCGCGACGGCGAATTGGTGTCCAAACCCACACTTGGTCTCCTGGATTGTACTCTGCGTGGCGTCGTCGTAAATTGTATCGTCGTCTGTCGGTGCGCTGCTGGTCTTTAATACGCAGCCGTGCGAGTCGTCGGGCTTCCTCCGCACGCTGCAGGTAGGCGGCGACGTCAAGGTTGTCTTCGCTGGTTACGTGCAGCAGCATTGCGTCGAGCGTCGTCGTGGGCTCCCTGCCGTACACAAGCTTAAACGGGGTCGCTCTGGTCGTCTCCTGGACTGCCGTGTTATACGCGAAGATCACGTAAGGCAAGATGGCGTCCCAGGTCTTGTGTTCAGCGTCGACGTACATAGCGATCATGTCCGCGATCGTTTTGTTCAGGCGCTCCGTGAGGCCATTGGTCTGGGGATGGTACGCAGTTGTTCGTCGATGGCTTGTGTGACTGTATTCCAGGATGGCTTGCGTCAACTCTGCCGTAAACGCCGTTCCCCTGTCCGTGATGAGCACTTCTGGGGCGCCGTGTCGCAAGAGAATTTGTTCGACAAAAAATTTGGCGACTTCTGCCGCGGTACCATTTGGTAGTGCTCTTGCTTCGGCGTAACGGGTAAGGTAGTCAGTGGCCACGATGATCCACTTGTTACCCATAGACGAAGATGGAAAGGGGCCGAGGAGATCCATCCCAATTTGCTGAAAGGGCAGGATTGGGGGCGGAATCGGGTTTAGTAGTCCTGCTGGTCTGATCGGTGGCGTCTTGCGTCGTTGGCACTCACGACACGTCTTCACGTAGTCGGCAACTTCGGCAGGCAGTCGCGGCCAGTAATATTTCTCTTGGATTCGACGCAACGTGCGCGCAAATCCGAGGTGGCCTGCTGTGGGCTCATCGTGCAACGCCTGCAGAATTTCTTGCCGAAGGGTTTTAGGCACTACGAGAAGCTGCGCGGTCTTGTTGGGTGCGAAGTTCTTCTTCACGAGGAGGCCATTGCTTAACGTGAAGGATGATAAATGTCGCCTGAACACACCAGGAGGGGAAGCGGTCTTTCCTTCCAAGTAATCGGCTAGCGCTTTCAGCTCAGGGTCTGATCGCTGTTGTTCTGCGAAACTGCTAGCGCTTACCGGTCCCAAAAAGGCGTCGTCGTCATCGTCCTTCGGGGGAGCATCGACCGGAGCGCGGGATAAGCAGTCTGCGTCGGAATGCTTTCGGCCCGACTTATAGTCTACAGTCATGTCAAATTCTTGAAGTCGTAGGCTCCATCTGGCAAGGCGGTCGGAAGGATCTTTCAAATTAGCCAGCCAGCAGAGCGCGTGATGGTCGCTTACCACCTTGAATGGTCGGCCGTATAGGTATGGACGAAACTTAGAAGTGGCCCAGATGATTGCAAGGCACTCCTTCTCGGTCGTCGAGTAATTGACTTCGGCTTTTGTGAGTGACCTGCTTGCGTAGGCGATTACTTTATCCTGTCCGGCACTCTTCTGGACGAGAACGGCTCCCAGGCCCACACTGCTCGCGTCGGTGTGAATTTCGGTCTCGGCGTTTTCATCAAAGTGGCCAAGTACGGGAGGGCATTGCAGGCGGCGCTTGAGTTCGTCGAAGGCTTCTCCTTGCGGTGCTTCCCATTTAAAAGGTACGTCAGCCTTTGTAAGCTGCGTCAACGGTTCGGCGATCCGCGAAAAGTTTCTGACAAATCGCCGATAATAAGCGCACAGCCCAAGGAATCGGCGCACAGCTTTCTTATCGGCAGGCGGTGGGAATTGTGCGATTGCAGCTGTTTTCTCCGGGTCTGGGCGAATACCGTCCTTGCTAACGATGTGACCTAGGAACCGGAGTTCTTCGTAGGCGAAGTGACACTTCTCTGCTTTTAGCGTTAGTCCCGAGGACTTGATGGCTTCCAACACTGTCTGTAGTCGTTTTAGGTGGTCTTCAAAGTTTGACGAGAAGACAACAACGTCGTCCAACTATACCAAACAAATTTGCCACTTCAACCCTGCCAGGACTGTGTCCATTACTCGTTGAAATGTGGCTGGTGCGGAGCAGAGGCCAAATGGCATCACCTTGAACTCATAAAGGCCGTCCGGTGTGATGAATGCGGTCTTCTCGCGATCTCTTTCGTCGACCTCAATTTGCCAATATCCGCTCTTCAGGTCCATCGATGAGAAGTACCTTGCATTGCAGAGTCGGTCGAGAGTGTCGTCGATGCGGGGAAGCGGGTAGACATCCTTCTTCGTTATGCTACTCAAGCGGCGGTAATCAACGCAGAAGCGAAGTGTGCTGTCTTTCTTCTTGACCAAAACGACTGGTGCCGCCCAGGGGCTGTTCGATGGCTGGATTACGTCATCACGCAGCATTTCCTCAACTTGATCGCGAATAGCCTGCCGTTCTCGGGGCGATACACGATAAGGGCTTTGGCGCAGAGGTCGGGCGTGTTCGTCCGTTATAATGCGGTGCTTGGCCAGTGGTGTTTGTCGTACCTTCGATGATTACGAGAAGCACTCCCCGTAGCTTCGAAGAAGACTGAGAATCACGTCTTTCCTGCTGTGGGTCAATGCCGGGTTGATGTCAAATTTGGGCTGACGGAATTGGTCCGGTGCGTCTTCCAGCGTTTGGTCGTGGAGGGCGAATACATCTTTGAGGTCGGATAATTCGTCGAGAAAAGCGATCGTCGTGCCCTTGTTGAGATGCCGGTATTCTTCGGTGAAGTTTGTTACCAGCACCTGAGCTTGACCTCTCCGTAATTTCGCTATGCCTCTTGCGATGCCGACACCTCGTTCTAAGAGCAATTGGATATTTCCTTCGACGATGCCTTCAGCGGTTTCGATGTTTGCGCTACCTACGCAGACTGCGATGCTTGATCGGGGCGGGACGGTCAATTCTTCATCGAGGACGTTTAGAGCGATGTGTTGCATCGACGTCGTCGTAGCAGGAAAGGCTTTGTCTGCAGAGAGCTTGATGAGCTTGGATCGCAGGTCGATATTAGCCCTATGTTCATTTAGGAAGTCTATACCTAAAATCACGTCGCGGGAGCACTGCTGCAAGACCACAAAGCTGGTGGGGTAAGTACGCCCATTTACGGTTATTCTCGCAGTGCATCGTCCCGATGGAGTAATCAGGTTGCCACCTGCGGTGCGAATCAGCGGGCCATCCCAAGCGGTGGTAACTTTTCTGAGCTGAGAGGCTAACGGTCCACTAATGACTGAATAGTCAGCTCCGGTGTCTACTAAGGCAGTGACTCTGCGACCGTCGATATCAACTTCAAGGTCACTTGTTCGCGTCCTCGCATTGCACGTGGGCCTTAGTGTCCGATCTCGGCTCCGTCGTTTCTTCAGGTCATGGCCGGGGCATACCGTTGTTACTTCGCTGGGCGGCGGTGTCTGCTTGCAGTCTGGTCGTGTTGTCGATGACGTCGTGTGGAGCGGCAGTGAAATGGCTGCGTCGTCGTTAGTGGTCGTCGGCGGCGGAGGATGTTCGTCTTTTCGCCGTTGAGCAACCTCACCTCCAAAGGTTGCTCTGTTTAGTTTCCCCTGCGCGGGCTTGGGGACCTTCCGCGCATACTCTCATCATAGGTACGGCCTGGCGACACAAAGCGGGCCCTGTACGGCGATGGAGATCTGAACCGACGGCTTGGTGGCGCAATCTCACCGCTACGCAGGTAGTTCTCAATTTCTTGTGGTCGTTCACCTGGGCGTGGTCGTGGAGCGTCGACTGCAAATCCGCGGAGACCGATTCGTCGGTACGGGCAGTGGCGCAGAATGTGGCCGGCCTCACCGCAGTGGAAGCATAATGGCCGGTTGTTTGCAGTCCTCCAGGCGTCGCACTTCCTGGGGTTTGGGGGTCGTTGGTAGGCTTGGCGGGCGGGGGCCAAGGGGCGGTTTTCAGGAACAGGACGGTAGCGGCGAGGGCTGGGAAAGTCATCACGTCGGGGCGGAGGGCGACGTAATGCACCACCGTAGTTCATCGCTGTTGCTTCTTGTGCTGGAACAGTCGCAGCCGTTGCTTCAGGAACGCCCAGCACCTGCTGAACTTCTTCACGGACGACGTCCGTGAGCGTCGCCACCTGGGGTTGTTGCGATGATGGCAGCATTCGGCGGAGCTCCTCTCGCACGATCTCCCGGATTAGGTCCCGAAGGTTCTCTCCGCTTGCAGATGTGCTGGGGTAGTGGCATGAGTAGTTTGGTTGAAGTGGTCGCTCGTAGTGGCGCATCCGGGTATCCAACGTCTTCTCGATGGTCGATGCTTCACTCTCAAATTCTTCTACAGTTTTCGGCGGGTTCCGGACAAGCCCCGCAAAAAGCGACTCTTTAATGCCTCGCATTAAGAATTTCACTCTGTCATTTTCGGTCATGTTAGGGTCGGCGCGGCGAAACAGGCGTTTCATCTCCTATACGTAGGCCAGGACGGGCTCGTTTGGTAGTTGAATTCTTGATTGGAGGAGGGCCTGAGCTCTTTCTTTTCTGACAGAACTTGTAAAGGCCATCAAGAACTGTGCTTTGAATATCTCCCAATCCTTGAAAGAAGTCTCGTGATTTTCAAACCAAACTCGGGCATGTCCTTGAAGAACAAAGTAGACCTGCCTGAGTTTCGCAGCGTCGTTCCAACCGTTGAATTCTGCCACACGGTCGAAAAGGTCCATCCAGTCACCCGCATCTTCATCCGATCGTCCATGGAAGCAGGGGGGCTCCCGGGGTTGAAAGAAAATAACCGGTGCTGTAGGCTGGGCCATTGTCAGCGTCGATGCCTTCCGAGATCGAATGGAGTCAGGCAGCAGACCGTGTTCGGGTTGTAGGCCTTGAAGTCGGCGGCTGGCTCGGTGACCTGTAGGCTGGTCTTCCAGGGCGTCAGGAACACGGCTTGGGTCTTCGCTTGAAGGATCAAAGGCAGCACCTCCACCAGATGTCACGTAGTGGTGACGAGGTCGACGACACAAATGAAGGGGTCGATGATTGCACTAAAGAAACTCTTTATTTGGGCTGACTTGCGCCCGCAAAAGAACTAAGCAACTCGGCGGCGGCGATAGAAACAAACGTGCTCGTCGATCGTCGAACAAAGAATGCCCGTCACACTCGTCAACGCTCAATTTAAAGGGTGCACAGAACAATCTAGATAACGTCGCAAACAGCTACCAGCACGGGCTGGAACATTGTGGAAAGACACCCGAGTGACCGGAACCTTCGAGACAGATCTCGGTGCATCTTGCGCTACAACGAAACTGATAAAGGTGTGACTCGCGACATCGAGCAATAAGAAACAAAGAATACAGAACTGATACGCGATCCGGAATCAGAGTGATATAAGCCTGTATGCTGGCGGCTGTTAAAAAACAAAATACTGTTTGAAGGTTTCGCGGCAATATAGTGCACCACTGTTGACGGTGCACGGCAAAGGGCAACGGATGAGTGCAGGGCGTTCTGTTCACCACACCGTCACGTCGCTGCAAGCCGCCGATAGACCGCAGCCGCCGTGGCGCATTCAAACGGCCCTTTTCAGGGCCACCCCAATGTTTCCTGGCAGACCGCAGGCCTGCATATCTCGTACCGTACTCCTCTTCACTCTCTGATAATACATCGTGCTTTGTATCAAGCGCCACGGCCATAAAAACTTGTGCGCTAGGCCTCTTTACTAGGTTATAATAATACACGCATGCACAATCGTGTCAAATATCGTTTCATGAAGTCCTGCCCTGCTTATTACCTGCTTCCCTCACGCATTCTTCTGAAACTTCGTGCAGCAGCTGCAGAACACGTGGAAAGCGTCACTCGGTCTTTGCTGCCACGACGAACGCTAAATTAGCCTACGCAACAGGGTTATCAGCGTACTCTGTGTGGTGCGCGGCTTTTCTGAGTGATGTTTATTATTGGAAGCATCGACATTTTATATAACAATTGCATATTCGTCTCGAATATCACCTCATAAAGTGCTTTACTGCTTAGTTTCCACTTACCTCGTGCATTCCACAGCTGTTACAGTTAGCAAGTGGCCGGCGTTGTCCTCTCAGTGCTGCAGTGACGACAAACTAGGCCTCGCGATAAGCATATATAGCGCGGCTTTGTTCCGTCGTGCTTTTTTCTTTTTCTTTTATAAATGCATCCGTCGCCATCAAAGGATCACTTAATTCGAGGGCACGGGAAAAGGCGGGAGAAGGGAACGCGCCTTAATTATTTCGATCCCACGTACGGCGCCCGGTATTTTTTTTTACGAAAGCATCCGATGCTCTAGGCTTCCTAGACAAGGTTCAAGCACAGTGTGTATAGTAACCATGCATGGGGTGAGTGGTTGCCATGCTTTCAGTTCCCTTTTGTTGGCTGTTTCTTAAATAAATATATTGCATTGGTCAGAGCCGCTCTGGCCGAAACACGTAGCTATGGATTGCACCGCGGCAGTATGGTTTTATTCCAAGTTTAACAAAAACGTTGAGGCCAAATTAAAACCAGAAACGTCCATTTCTAACTTCGATATTGGCCCCCAGTCACTTTGGAGTCCAATTTAGTGGCAACAGTTGGAGTCCTGTTCAGCTCTCTGCCAACATTCCAAGGGAGTTTAGATTCTGGGAATGGCATATGTTTGTGAAAGCTAAACAAACATGCTTCCCATCCAATGAACACCATGTCATGCAATGCTAATAGCATAAAAGCTGAATATTCTATCGGGGAACATTATGGAATCTCCTGCTAGAGCACGGAGCACACGTTCATATAGATATTTTCTTGAATTACGCACACTCGCAAAGGTATTTGAAATAATTGAAAGAATTGAGCAGATGCCGATATCTTCATAAGTTACTGCCTTTTGTTTGATGATATATATTTAAGTCCGATTCAAGGAATCAGACAAAGTAACAAAAACAATGATTCCTATATTTTTGTTGAGTATCTCAAGGAAGAGTATGGCACACTTGGCACACTTTTGTTGAATTTGTACATAAATGCAATCATTCATATTCAATATTCACAACAGTGTTCAGCTCATCCTGTATGCTGATGACAATAGCGTGTTTATTACTGACTTTAATCTCAATAAGACTGTTTTACATGGAAATGATTTATTTAAAATATTATTTGTCTGGTCAAATTTCATTACGAAATAAACACAGAAAAAACTATTTTGGTTTTAGCCTGAAGTAAGAAGTTGATCTAAGAGATGGCTAACGGCCTGTTGTAAAAATACTGACCTTGCAGAAACCTACGTAAATTTTAGTGTGATTTTTTTTTTTAATTTGAGTTTGGACATTAATGTAAAAAACATTGCAAAAAAGGTTTCTTCAATGACTGAGCTTCATCTTGATGTGGTACTGTCCTTGCCTAAAAGGTTAAACTTTATGTATACGAGATGTGAAAAAAAAACGAAACTGTTCCAATAAATTATTGCACTTACAGAATTAGTTCTCTGTGACATTATCACCTTCAAAGTAGTCGCCTTCAGCATTCACACACTTCTGCATTCGGGGCTGCCAACGCTGGTAACAGTTTTGGAACGAGGTTTTTGGAAGGCCCTCCAAGAGATTCTCCGTTTTTGCCTGAACCTCTTTAGCCTAGGTAAAATGGGCACCCTTTAAGCAAGATTTAACTTTGGGAAATAAAAAACGCTGCATGGAGCTAAATCAGGTGAATAAGGGGGATGCTCCACCACAGCACTGTTTTTGCTGGTCAGAAACAGCTTGACAGATAGGACACTGTGAGCGGGTGCATTGTTCTGCGGTGCAACAGCCATCCATCACTCCACAACTGTGACATTTGTTTTCCTAAATTTTTTCACAAAGTCTTTTTAGTACTTCAATGTAGTAGTGTTGATTAACATTTTGACCATTGGGAACGCACTCAATCACTACAATTACACTGTCTTTTGTAGCTACACAATAGTCTCATTTCTTTTCTGTCACACCTCCTACAAAGCCCTGCACATAAGGTATTACAGTTTTGTGTGGGTAAGCACCACAAGAGCAAGTATCAATAAAATGACAGTTCTTCAGTAAATGTGCATTTCTCACATAACTGATATTCACCGCCAGTTGACGACAAGATACCTCATTGCAGAATACAATGTAATTATCTTTGACTATGAGTGCCACTTGTAGGTTTACTATTTTTTTTCGGCAGGACAGTCAAAGCTTTCTTCACTCGATGATACTGCTACAATTTAAAGCCACTTCGCTTTTAACTCAAATTTCCGACCTCTCGTTTCTCCCGCACTTTCACACTCAATGCAATCTGCAATCGATAAAACAATCTAATGGTCTTACTGAATGTACTTAAACAGGTATTCCTGAAATTGCAAAAAAAGCTATGAATAGGTTGTAAAATGAGAAATATTGATTGTTGCAATAAATATTCCAGCTGCAGGGTCTCTGATTCTTGCCCATTTTTATAAATAATGTGTAATTTTTTTATCCTACTCTGCAGCTAATGTCTGTTGCTCCTTTGTAAATGGGTCCAGAGCCTAAGTGAGTTGCTCTCTGGAACAATTATTTTAGCTCTCGAGACTATCTAATATGCTCGAATTGAAATCATTGACTTCAGATATAGGATTTTGAAATTAGTTGCAAAATTTTTAACAGCAGAGCCTATTAAAATCTAATATGTTTGTGTCTATTTTTGCCAGGGAGCCAAATGCAGGTAAGGAGTATTCTGTGATCACCAGCTTCCTTTATTATCTTAGCCAGCACGCATGCAATGCTGAATTGAAATGTAGTTTGAATTCCAGTTTCACCATGCATAACAATTCTAACCAGAAAGATGGCCAGAACTTAGCAGTTCATAATAAAGTTTAATTGCTTGTTTACAAAGAGTTAAAGCTATGCAGTTGGAACTAAGTACTTATTCCAGCTGGGAGGCCATCTGGAAACTGGCAGACCATTGATTACGGAAATTCAATTGGGACTGAAAAATTCTAATTGGAAATAATGAAAAGATGCCTAAATGAAATGAGGGCTTCAAGAGAAAATGTAAATTCTGACTGGAAACTCGCAGGATCTATAACTCCTTTTACAAACGAGCCCTTGAAACTTAAAAAAGCACTGGAATAGCCAAATGAAGTGGCCAACCAGGTTGAAAACTTAATGTCCATTAGTTTCATGCTTTTAAATTTTTCCTATTCATGCCAACTGGAAAACTCAATCAGGCGCAACTGGCCTCCCTTTCATTTTTTGAATAAATGCATCACATTTTGAAAGTCACCGCCACAGCTCTCAAAATAACTGACAGCGTGTTAAAAACTACAGCAGCTAGGTATTAGTGCAGTATAGTATACCAGTGTTGTCCCTGCCAAGTGAAGAGTCACAAAGCAGAGGACTGCCGTTCTTACTACTGCCAATATAAAAGTTCTTCTCAGAGGCACTCCATTGTTTCCTGGCAGATCACGGGCCTTCGGTTTCATCGCCATGTTTTCTCATTTTTTTTTGCAGGATGTATCGGTCCTTCAGTGGTCTGTCATGCAGCACTGCACGACTAATGCACTGATTGCAAAGCCGTTAATCAACAGAGATATCTTTTCACTTTGTGTGCGGCACAAAAACTTCATGCATAAAAGAGGCTACGTCACTATTCCATCTTTCTTTACACTTTCTTTTTTTTACTACACTCTAAAAACATTATTCCTGCAAAAAAGCTATAGCTTCTTTTACGCAAAGCAACATAGCAATCGCTGTAGCTTGAAACAGTTTAAAAAGGGAAAAATAAATGCATGTAGTGGCTCCCAACCATTGTTTTTTGTAACGTTGTGTTGCTTCATAGGCAGTACTTGAACAGCACTGACATTTCTACATTACTTTGAAACAACAGTCATGCATACAAGGTATCCTTTGAATGTGAGCCTCACTACCTGTTGATGGTTTACAACTCTGAAAAAACACAAAAACGAGGGCACAAGCATAGATAAAGCACATGTTTGCAGTCCCCATGACTGGTTGTATTCGTTCCTGCGTATCCCACGAAAGCACTCCATTTCTAACCCCCAATGACGGTACTAGGATGTGTGACGCCTGATGCAGTGAAGCGGGGCACCCCGCTTCAATGACTATATTGCAAAAGACAAAGTTTATGAAGGGACAAGTGCATAATTAAGGCTGCCACACATATGAAATAAGCATACCCCTCGATCGATCCATTAAACAATAAAGAAAGGCTGGTGTAGAAAACGTGGGAAAGACTGAAGCCATCTTGCTTTGAGAAACTAATTCCAGATATTATCAACATTGTTTTGAAAGCAGGTATTAATCCAAAGAGCATAAAGCAAAGAAGAAGAAACAACCCGAAATTCCAAAATTTTCATTTTCTTCTCTTTGAGGCTTCAAAGTTGCTACGCGATCGCTTTGTCAAAATCGATGCTTTTTGTCAGCTCACCTTCGAAAGATGATAATGCAAGATTTGAAAGCTTGCACTGACCCATCATAGATCTAAAGCAGTTTTTGATAAGCTTCAGTTTGGAAAACCTCCTCTCATGGGATACAACAGACACTCCTATATTAGGAATAGCTGCAGGCTGGAGAGAGACTCTAAAAAATCCCAGCCCGGGGAAGTCCAATGCTGCCCAACTGTTGGTCTCTGGGAGTCTAATGCCAGATAACTTGAAATGTGTCCTCAGCCAAGTAATTTCAATGAAATGTGCTCTATCAGACAGCTTGCTGTAGAAGGATGTAAGTTCTGAATACATACTTTAATTGAGGCTTGAGCGGTTCCTTAGTAGAATAAAGAAATCTTTCCACTTCAAGAGGACCAGATATTTTTTACAGCTTCTGAAGTCGATTTTGATTTAATGCAGAGCTCGGTATAAAATCTACCAGTGCAGTTCAGCATCACCCCTTTTATTTTCTTCCTGCAATGAAAATCCTGAACCTCAGACACGTTCCCCTACCATACTTTTGTTTAACTTCTGGGGTCTGTCTACTTATGTTCCGAGCTCATTTGATTTTACGAGTTTCTGCTCAATAGTGTTACACACTGTGGCCACAGTCATCTTCGAGCAAGAACTTTAAAGCCACCAACTTTGCCCCCACTTTGTCCAGGTATAGGTGCTTTCTCTGCAAATAAAGTTGTGTAGAGTTTACTATTTCAGGTACTGCATGCTATAGGTGCAAGCAACATAGAAAAGCAGTCGCAGCTTACTGTACCTTCCATGCAAATAAAAAGTACCAATGAGCAGTCAGGACTTGCTAACAGAATACATTTAGTCTCAAAGCGGTCTTCAGCAGCAGAGTGACAATGGGGGTCGTCAGGTTTGATTTCATGATGGATTGACTTGTATCTTTCATTTTAACCATAACCTTCTCTTTCAGTAACAAAAGAGTGAAAGCCTTCTCTTGAGAAAAGAACTTAAGGCCCGCAGTTAATGCAGCATGTGAATTGTCTTGCATATATTTCTCTAACTGCACTTCCTAAAAAGCATCTGCACCTCCTCATTTCTCTTTGTATTTTTAAACAGTAATTTAGACTTCAATAAGTAATTTAGTTGCAACTTTTCACCAACCCCCCTTCCCCCCCCCCCCCAGCCACACTTCCCTGAGCACTGCACCCGGTGCGGTCCACACTCCCCTAGAGGGACAGCAATGTTTCTAACCCCCGCTTTATGCTAAAAAAAGGCCTTTTTATATCCTGAAAAGCAATCCGACAGCATTTGGATAGCCTAAAATTCAGCAAATACTCGTTTAACTCATCTCCACACCTTAGCAGTGCGTAAGAAAGTGTTTTTTTTTCTCTTGCTGTTGGCATATTGTCACGGGTTCTATCACTACCCGGACGGCAGTCCAGAAGGACAGGGTCAAAGGACGGGGTTGAGGCACAGGAGGCAGAGAACAGGCGCTTCACCAGGCAAAAGCAGCGGCGTCCCAGAACCACGCGCACTCCGCAGAACTTCGTCTTCTTCTCCCTCCAGAACTGACACGGTTAGCGCGGGTTACACTACTCCTCCCCCTGAAAGGCGCATCGTCCCGATGCGCGCTCCAGCGTTACTGAAACGTTAAATCGAGCAGAGCTCAGAGTCAGAATACGTGGTTCTAGCGTTCACAGTAAGTTTTGAGGCGAACCACATGCACCACTTCAGGATGAGGGGGCCGACGAGATGTGCTCGGAACAATCGGAATCACCTCGTAATTCACGTCGCTTATACGGCGAACGACCTCGTATGGGCCAAAGTAACGTTTTAGCAGCTTCTCGCTGAGACCGCGACGGCGAACGGGAGTCCACACCCACACTTTATCACCAGGTGCAAAATTAACTTCACGATGCCGGAGGTTGTACCTGCGTGCATCGACGTGCTGGCGGTCTTGGATGCGTAGTCGTGCCAACTGTCGGGCTTCTTCTGCGTGCTGGGTTACCAGTTGGACATCGTCGTAAGAGTAGGCCTCCGGCTCATGGGGAAGCATGGCGTCAAGCATGGTAATCACCTCTCGGCCATGCACCAGGCGGAACGGCGAAAACCCGGTTGTTTCCTGAGTTGCGGTGTTATAAGCGAAAGTTATGTAGGGAAGAATATCGTCCCATGTACGGTGCTCGACATCCACATACATAGATATCATGTCGGCCATAGTCTTATTAAGGCGCTCTGTGAGCCCATTCGTTTGGGGGTGATATGCGGTAGTTTTGCGGTGGTGCGTGTTGCTTAAACGCAAGATCTCTGCCATTAGCTGGGACACGAACGCGGCACCGCGATCTGTGATCAAGACTTCGGGAGCACCGTGACGGAGGACGATGGACTCGACGAAAAACTTCGCTACATCAGCCGCTGTTGCAGAAGGTAAAGCTCGCGATTCGGCATACCGTGTGAGGTAATCCGTAGCAACAGCAATCCAGCGGTGTCCCGAGTTGGACGTAGGAAAAGGTCCGAGCAGGTCCATGCCTACCTGCTGGAACGGAGTCATAGGCGGCGGAATGGGGTGAAGATGTCCTGCGGGTTGTAAGGGCGGAGTCTTACGTCTTTGACATTCGCGGCAGGTCCTGGTATAGTGACGAACAGTCTTAGCAAGTTGAGGCCAGTAATACTTGGAACGAATTCGTGCGAGTGTTCGGCTGTATCCCAAATGCCCGGAAGTTGGGTCGTCATGACAGGCGTCCATAATTTCATTACGCAGGTCAGCCGGAATAACCAGTAGCCAAGACCTCGCACTCGCTGCGAAGCTCTTTTTGTATAGCACATTGTTGCGAAGACGTAATGCGGGCAGAACGCGCAAGAAGACGCGTGGAATGGTGCCTTCTTGACCTTCCAGATGGGCGATTACTTCACGGAGTTCAGTGTCGTGTCGCTGCCGCGCTGCCATATCGACCGTGCTTATGGTACCTATAAAAGCATCTTCATACTCGTCGTCTTGACCGTCAGATACTGATTCTATAGGGGCTCTGGAGAGGCAGTCAGCATCTGTGTGCCTGCGACCGGACTTATAAACTATTGTAGCATCGAATTCTTGCAACCGAAGTGCCCACCTTGCAAGTCGCCCTGAAGGGTCTCTCAGAGTGCTGAGCCAACACAGAGAGTGATGGTCGGTAACCACCTGAAATGGGCGTCCGTACAAGTAGGGTCTGAACTTATTAATCGCCCAAACTACCGCGAGGCATTCTTTTTCAGTGGTCGAGTAGTTAGTCTCCGCCTTCGATAATGTTCGACTTGCGTAAGCGATTACACGCTCGGTCCCGTTCTGTTTTTGAATGAGCACGGCTCCGAGGCCCTTGTTGCTGGCGTCTGTATGAACTTCAGTCTCGGCGTCCTGGTCAAAATGCCCGAGTACAGGGGAGGTCTGTAAACTTTGTTTAAGGCGGTCGAATGCACGCTGCTGTTCATCCGACCACTGGAAGGCGACGTTCTCTTTCGTGAGATGAGTAAGCGGTGCAGCGACATGAGAAAAATTGGGAACAAAGCGCCTATAGTAAGCACAGAGGCCCAGAAACCTCCGTACGGCGTTCTTGTCTGATGGTGTAGGAAAGGAGGCGACGGCGGCTGTTTTATCGGGATCTGGACGAACACCCGCGCTACTGACGACGTGGCCAAGAAATTTTAATTCATCGTAGGCAAACTTGCACTTTGTTGGCTTCAGAGTGAGGCCTGCGCTTCTTATAGCTTGCAGTACTGCTCTCAGGCGAAGAAGATGATCGGGGAACGTGCTTGAGAAGATTACAACATCGTCAAGGTAGACCAGACACGTTTGCCACTTCAGTCCGGCCAAGACGGTGTCCATAACGCGCTGAAAGGTTGCTGGGGCGGTACAGAGGCCGAACGGCATCACTTTAAACTCATATAGACCATCCGGGGTAATAAAAGCAGTCTTCTCTCGGTCGCGCTCATCCACTTCGATTTGCCAGTAACCACTTTTCAGATCTATGGATGAAAAGTAACGGGCATGTCGTAGATGATCAAGTGCGTCATCAATGCGAGGAAGGGGATAAACATCCTTCTTGGTGACGTTGTTGAGACGGCGATAGTCAACACAGAATCGAAGAGTACCATCCTTTTTCTTTACTAGTACCACTGGAGCTGCCCATGGGCTGTGCGAGGGTTGGATTATATCGTCGGCCAGCATTTCTTGCACTTGGTTCTGAATAACTTCACGTTCTTTGAAAGAAACTCGGTAAGGCGACTGACGAACAGGGTGAGCAGCGTCATCGGTAATTATTCTGTGTTTGGCAATGGTCGTCTGGCGAACTCCGGATGACGTAGAGAAGCAGTCTTGGAATTCTGCAAGCAGCGCTATCAATTTGGCCCTCTCGCTCACAGAGAGATTAGGTGCAATGCTTACACCCAAAGGTGCATCGTTCTGCTGCGAAGAGGAGGAGAAAGCACCCTCGGACAGGGCAACAACTTGTATAGGGGCGGTTATGCTCTCCATGGTACCGAGAGCCGTGCCTTTCGTAAGGCGCTGTGGGGTGCCACAAAAGTTGGTGACTAGGACGTGTACGCAGCCAGTATCCAGCTGCGCGATACCTCGAGCAACACCAAGACCCCGTTCAAGAAGCAGCTGAGCACTTCCTTCCAGCAGAACTTCGCCAGAAGCAACGTGGTCGGACGTGACAGGGAGAAATACGCTAGACTGGGGCGGTACGGTTACGTGCTCCGCCAAGACGCGTGCCGTGCAAACTTGGGGCTTTGCTTGCGCCGAGGTATATCGAGGTTGACGAAGCGTGAGGCGGTGGTCGGTAAAGTCGATTACAGCGCTGCAATCACTCAAAAAATCCATTCCGAGAATAATGTCTCTGGAACATTTCGATAGTACAACAAAGGTAACCGGGCACCTGAGACCGTTAATCTCAATACGAGCAGTACATCTGCCGATTGGTCTCACGAGGTGGCCTCCAGCGGTTCTGATATCGGGGCCATCCCACTGCGTCGTTACCTTGTGAAGTCGGCGGCATAGCTCCCCACTCATAACAGAATAGTCTGCACCAGTGTCAACGAGTGCCATCACGTCGTATCCGTCGATCACAACATCGAGGTTATTGTACACTGTGGCGCGACGGTCGTCGGAAGCTCCGTCGGGGAGTTCGTCGTGAAGTTCGTCAGAAAGCTCGTCGGAAAGCTCGGCGGGAAGCTCGGCGGGAAGTTCGGCGAGAAGTTCGGCGCGAAGTTCGTCGGGAAGGTCGTCGGGTTGATCGTCGGGTCGCGTGGGGGAGCGGGGCGAAAAACGTGGAGGCTCTTTAACAGGAACGGGTTCGGCAACGTCACCTCCAGACGTCGCCGGGCTTAGTTTTCCCGATGAGGGGACAGGCTTTGCCGTCGATTGCTGCGAAGGGGAGAATCGTATCGGCGGGACGGTGTCGAGCGAAGGTCGCGACGTGAAGACCGGTCGGGTGGTGGTGAACGGCGCAGATAATCCGCGATGTCGCGGGGTTGCTCGCCGAACTCCGGGCGGGGAGCATTCCGCTGGAAACCGCGAAGACCAAGCTCGCGGTAAGGGCAGCGACGGTAGACGTGGCCTGCTTCTCCGCAGTGGAAGCATAGTGGGCGTTGGTCGGTTGTCCTCCACACGTCAGCCTTGCTCATCCATTGCTGCTGCGGACGAAGATCGTACACAGGGGTACGGGGTTGTGCAGGCAAGTACTGTCGACGAGCAGGCGGCGGTGGTGGCTGCTGCGGCGGCGGGCGACTAGCAACGGACGCGTAAGTCTCAATGGGCTGAGTAGGGGGCTGAGTAGGTGAAGAAGCAACGGAGCACTGTGGATAAAGGGCACGCTGTACTTCTTCGCGGACAGCATCAGTGAGGGTGCAGGATGCAGTACCATCAGCAGGTGGAAGCAGCTGCCGTATTTCCTCGCGTACAACTTCGCGGATGATCTCGCGTAGGCTTGCGGTGTCGAGGGAACCAACAGGGAAACGAGCAGCTGAAAGGTTCGAAACGCTGGGACCTCCAGCAAGGCGACGATAATGGTCCGCTCGCGTAACCAAGGCTCGCTCGATGTTCGTCGCCTCATTTACAAATTGTGCCACTGTAGTCGGCGGATCACGAATAAGCCCGCCGAAAATGTCACTCTTGACGCCCCGCATGAGTGCACGCACCTTTTTTTCCTCGGTGGCACGGGGGTCGGCACGGGAGCTAAGTCGTAGGACGTCTTGAACAAAACTCGTTACAGTTTCGTCGGGTCGTTGTACTCGTGTTTGCAGAAGGTCTTCTGCTCGCTGTCGCCGATACTGATTGGCGAACGTCCGTCGCAGCTCTTCCTTACAGGTGTCCCAGGATGTAAGGGAGGCCTCGTGGTTTTCGAACCAGTGCCGAGCCGTACTGTCCAGGCAGAAATACAAATTCTGAAGACAGTTTTCGGCATTCCAGCCATTGTGGCGGGCCACACGTTCGTACTGCTCCAGCCAATCCTCCACATCTTCGGAGGCATCGCCATGGAACGTGGTAGCCGCTCGAGGAGCCATTGGCAGGTACACCACGGACGGTGCGAGAAACGAGTCCGTCTGCTGACATTGGGTCGTGGTACTCCGGGCCATTGTAAGTTGTGGTGAGCCGGAGTTCGGCAACAGACCAAATTCAGGAGCAAGTCCTTGAAGTCGCCGGCTGGCACGTATCTCGGCCTCCTCGTCGAAGGGGCGGCGGCTGAGACTTGGGGGCGAACTCAGAGTAGCGGGTTTTGAGGGGCTGTGCTGCATTTACCCCGCGTCTCCACCAGAATGTCACGGGTTCTATCACTACCCGGACGGCAGTTCAGAAGGACAGGGTCAAAGGACGGGGTTGAGGCACAGGAGGCAGAGAACAGGCGCTTCACCAGGCAAAAGCAGCGGCGTCCCAGAACCACGCGCACTCCGCAGAACTTCGTCTTCTTCTCCCTCCAGAACTGACACGGTTAGCGCGGGTTACAATATTAGTCGCATAAATGATGGCATATGGCCAGAAAACTGATGTTAAAAATTGGCTATACTGCATGTCACTTTTCCCTTTCATAAGTCTTTTGCAAACTGAAGTGGTGAACCACATTAACTTATTCTTCATTGTATTATGCCATTATTGTGCAATTAAAAACATGCCCACTTGGATATAATCACAAGTGCTGTTTGATAAATAATTGTCTTTAAACTCTGAGGTTGTGTGAAAGGGGTACCAAATGGAAGGAAAAATACTGCAGCACATATATAACTATATATGTGTTTGTAAGTGTAAGGTAGCCAAATAAGAATGTGAAGAATATCTGGACTGCAAGCAATTAATGTAACCAATGATAAATATTTACTCAAGGCAATGAAAGATATTAAATCATTTCAATAGTTTAATGAAAAAAAATAAATGCAGTTTGTTGAATATATAATAAACAAATTTGTGATGGCAGTCAGCAGTCTGTTTCAGCCTACAGGTCAAGTTAACAGTCACTTGATAATTATGATCGATGCCAAACTTGTTGCATGAAAGAAATGCAGAATATGTTATGCACTGTTTATTACATATTAGACATGCGAAGGCATGACAAGCTGAAATGGACCATACATTGCATTATATCAAACAGTAAGTCATTAAAATATGCATGCATCACATGGATCTGAATTTGACAGCAAACATATGCTAGCACTTACAAAACATAGAATGCCATTACTCTTCATGTGATTTACACTACAATATTTTCCTGTTTTTTAAAGGCCGCGTACAGTTCTTTACTACATAGGAAGTAGATATTTATAATGCCTCTAGTTACCCAAATATAACATGACAGCCTTATTAACAATGTACAACATTTCTTGTTGCGTAAGGCTGAAATCCTGAGGCTGAATGCGCCAAAATCGGGTTGTATTGGGACTTTATGATATGCTCCATCAACTTTATTTGAGGTATGAAGGTATTAGGCTCTAATTTATTAAGCTTAATCTAAAACAAGCCCCGATCCCTGTGAAATGACTTACATAGTATTATTATAATAATCATAGCCCAAATTAAATAGGATATCCATCAGGTACTTAATTGTTTTTGGAAACAGGGTAACCAAAACAGTGACGGATAATCCTTTATTACTACACCTCATTTATTCTTTTTTTTTCTCCTAATTAACATCAGTCCAGCCTCACAATTCTGACCTGAAAAAATTGCGCAGTTGAATGACCTGTAGTATCGCATCTCCATTCCGTTTGTCCTCAAGCTTTTTTTAGCCCCCTACAGTCGTCGACTACAGCTAGCTATCGCAGCTAGGATGCGCTTATATATAATGACCACCAAGCGCCGGCAGTGTTGCCGGCCGGCATCGTATGCATTCGACGGCGCGTTACTTTGCAGTGAGAAAATTAGATCGTTTTAGCCAATTAGAGCGGTCACCGCGCATTTCCAGTTAAAACAATTTGTAATGAACTATTTCGCTTAGAAAAAGACCGAACGGAGCGAGCGACCGTTGCCGAAATCCCGCGCGCCTGAAAGATGTCGCACCGAGAAAACTATTTTGCAAGGAAACGTTTTGTAAATAATATAATTGCAAGTGCGAAATGTACAAAAGAGCGGAATCACCGCAAACATGGTGTACAGTTGTCAGTGGAAAATTCGCCCGAGTGATGTTTAGCTGTCTTCGGCAGGTAAGAAGCAGACGACGATGATCTGATGATGGTCAGGAGGAGATATATATTTACAGAAGCAAAATAGAATACATAGGCAAAGTTACAGCAACAAGTCACACAGACAACTGTACCTTAAAAGAAAATGAAGACTCTCACACAGAGAAGTCACTTCACAGGCCCTTACTTTCCTACCGAGCGTTTCGGTTAAAGCCTAGGGGGTGTAAATACGTGCTAAGCACGAAGCCTCAATCTTGATTGTCGAACATGGTCCGAGGACCGCTTTTTGATACCAGACATCAACAAAGATCCAAGGGCGGTCACCTTAGGTGATCCGCCCCGAAAATGAAGCAGCCAATCAAATTATTTAAAAACATGCCACAACCCCAGTGGGTTGGGAATAATCTCGGACCCAGGTCCTTAATTACGTCAAATAGAAATACAACATTCAAAACACACACTCTTTCCACTCGCTGGTCCCCAAACCCTCTCACACGGCGCCTGTCTTTGCCTCCCCTCTTCAGCGTGTTTGCGACGCGACCTTGCAGCTGGCGCCTTTGTGAAAGAAACGCCGCGGGGGATCTGGAGACTAGGCCACCCCAGCTGTCCCGTTCCAGGAAAAGGGGGGGGGGGGGAGGCACTCTCGCAGAGCAGTGTACAGTCGCCGTTGCTCGGACCCAATGTCTCGCGACAGAGCGGGAGGCCGCTGGGCTGATTGCCTACTTGGGAGGGCCAAGGGTCGAGCCTATTGTCGCCTTCTGTAGGACATTTAGTGAGCGCTTGTGGCAGTGCAAAAAGCTTCATTAACGGGGTCTCCCTGCACCCATGCTTGGCGCCATGGCGGGACATCGCTGGACGAGCTGGCCGTAAAGTGGTTCGCAGAAGCGTGCTGCTGTTGTTCCCGGCTGAGAAGGATGCGTCTGCCGTTCGCTTCTTGGCGACGCCTTGGGGCGAAGGGGCGAAACAAACCAAGCCTCCCGCGCGCCCGCGCGAGGCGCATTCAGCATCCAAGAAGGGCATCCAAGAAGAGGGGAGAAAAGGAGAACAAAAAAAAAACAACAAAAAACAACAGCGCTCGCTCCTTGGCCTCGGCGCATGGGGGGTTCGACCGCCAGCTCGACTCCACGTGCGAGTCGCTTTTCATTGCGGTCTTACACGTCCCTCCTAAGAGGGTAAATGAGTTTGGAATCCGGTCATTTCAGCCTAATACAACAAAGGCCGCAACCACCCGCGAAGAAAACAAAACATGTAAGACACTTCGCACGTGAATGGAACACCGAATGAATTTCGCGACACAAGATGGGTATAACACAAAACAAATCACACATTCGCATCGGACAGTGTTCGTGAAAGTCCCGCGCGCGAGGAATTGGATGTCCTTATGCCAAGTTCACGCGCACTCCACCGTTCACATCACACATTGCACCGGGTACGCGGGAACACTCACGCGTCGCCGAAAGGCCATGGCTCAAGCGTGTGCTTGCTCTACGCCCCAAGCCACATTGGGGACACGGGTTAACGCGTCGGCGTTATCATTGCTTGACCCTTTCCTGTGGGTCACCGTCACATTGTAGCGCTGTAGGGCCAGCGCCCATCGCGTGAGTTTTGCCCCATGAGGTGTACTAGTAGTGAGATAGGAGAGGGGGTTGAGGTCAGACACCACGTTAATTTCTGCCCCGTACACCCAATGATCAAATTTCTTTAGTGCCCAGATAATGGCGAATGCTTCCCGCTCGATCGTAAACCAGCGGGTCTGCGTTGGCGTGAATCGGTGGCTGGCAAACGCTATCAGCCTTTCCCGTCTCTCGTCTCCCATCTGCGCCAAACAAGCCCCCGCTGCAACGTCGGACGCGTCGGTGAGCAGCCAATATGGCCTTTTAATGTCGGGGGTGTTCAGCGATGCAACTTCGCGCAGAGCTGACTTGAGCCTGTCGAGCGCGTTTTGCGCTTCCTGGCTCCACGGAATCGTGCTAGGTACACCTCGCCTCGTCAAAGACGTGAGTGGTGCGGCCACCTCGGCGTATCCTTCAACGTAATCGCGGTAGTAACCACATAAGCCTAGCAGACTCCGTAGCTGTCTCTTTGTTTCGGGGGGCACGAGCCCACGAATGGCCGATATTTTTTCTGGGTCGGGCCCATGGGTTCCGTCTCCCACTATGTGTCCTAGGCACTTATTGTGGGCCTGTGCGACCTGACACTTTTCCCGGCTCACTTTAAGCTTGGCGTCGCGCAACAAATAAAAAATTATTTCTAAGTGCCGCAAGTGTGCAGTCCACGAGGAAGAGAAAATGGCGATGTTATCGAGGTATGCGGCCGCATAAGCCTGATGTTTCGAGAGGAGGGTGTTCATTAGGGAGTTTTAGAATAGGGGGACCCTATCGGTTAGGGGGATAGGGTAATAGCGGGGCGCGCATGCGCAGAACCCAAGCGGGCCTTGGGTTTTTGGGTCAGCTAACGACAGCGACCCTATCTCGGCGAAATAGCGTGGACCCTATTTCCGGATAGGGTAGGGCAATAGGGAGTTTTAGAATAGGGGAACCCAAGGATTGGGGCCCCCAAGAAAATGCCGTGCCGTGGCGTAACGTTCGAGCCGACCGGAGAGTTTTAGAATAGGGGTTTTCCCGACGCAGCGGAGCGGGGCTTGCGTTCGTCGATTGCAGCGCCCTGACGTTAAACCGTGAAAGCATTTAAATATATAAAAGCCAAAACAACGCTATCTTACTAAACAGAAACTGCTGTCATTGTACAAAAATATCCTAAAAATACCAGTTATACAATCTGTTTTCTTCAGACAATACAAAAATGACGAATCTTAATCAATCCAGGTTGAGCCGGGAAACCTCATTTGAACCTTCCGCGCTTTTCGACGCCTGGTCCCCATGGCAACCACACGATGCGAACTCGCTAAGCCTAGCAGCTCGGTAAATCCAGAAGCAATCAGACAATATCGGGCGTTTTATCGCTTAAATTTAGTGGTGCGGGCATCATGAGACATAGCACAAGCTTCGTTGGCCTTTCGTTTGCCGTGAACGCGTGACACCATGCAGCGGTAACGACGAATGTGTGCCGAGGCGAACGGCCGCTGCTTGGCCGGACGCCGCCATGTTCCCCGACCCTATCCGGCGATAGGGTCACGCTATTTCGCCGAGATAGGGTCGCCGTCGTCCGCTGACCCAAAAACCCAAGGCCCGCTTGTGTTCTGCGCATGCGCACTCGCGCCCCGCTATCCTATCCCCTTAACCGATAGGGTCCCCCTATTCTAAAACTCCCTAATATGGCGGCGTCCAGTCAAGCGGCCGCCGCTCGCCTCGGCACACATTCGTCGTTACCGCTGCATTGTGTCACGCGTTCACAGCAAACGAAAGGCCAACGAAGCTTGTGCTATGTCTCATGATGCCCGCACCACCAAATTTAAGCGATAAAACGCCCCATATTGCCTGATTGCTTCCGGATTTACCGAGCTGCTAGGCTTAGCGAGTTCGCATCGTGTGGTTGCCATGGGGACCAGGCGTCGGAAAGCGCGGAAGGTTCAAATGAGGTTTTCCGGTTCAGCCTGGATTGATTAAGATTGGTCGATTTCGTATTGTCTGAAGAAAACAGATTATATAACTGGTATTTTTAGGATATTTTTGTACAATGACAGCAGTGTCTGTTTAATAAGATAGCGTTGTTTTGGCTTTTATATATTTAAATGCTTTCACGGTTTACCGTCAGGGCGCTGCGATCGACGAACGCAAGCCCCGCTCCGCTGCGTCGGCAAACCCCTATTCTAAATCTCTCCGGTCGGCTCGAACGTTACGCCATGGCACGGTATTTTCTTGGGGGCCCCAATCCTTGGGTTCCCCTATTCTAAATCTCCCTATTATCCGCTGAAAGGTGGCCGCGGCGTTCTTTAGCTCGAACGGCATGACGCGCCAAGCATATTGTCCCTCGTGAGTTACGAAGGCGGTCAGATGTTGGCTCTCCGGAGCTACCAGCACCTGCCAGTATCCGCGTCGCAAGTCGATAAGAGTGACATACCTAGCGCGGCCCACCCTCATGATGAGCTCTTTAGGGGATGACATTGGAAAGGCATCCGTGCGCGTCGCTGCGTTTAAAGCCCGATAGTCAACACACATGCGCACCGATCCATCCTTCTTACCCACGCATACAACGGGATGGGCGCACTCGCTTTCCACCGGATACACCAGCCCGATGTCTAGCAACTCGTTTACCTGGCGGCTCACCTCACTCCTTAATAACTCCGGCACGCGATATGGGAAAGTGCGTTTGAGCTGGTGGCCTTCGTGCAGCTCTATCTTATGTGCTCCAACTCGTGCGACTCCCGGCGTTTCGCTGAACAAATCAGCGTAAGCGGCAAACACCTCCGAGATCTCGAGGCGGTCCTGAGTAGGTAGGTGTGCGAGTTTCTCCGCATCTATCAGACAACCACCACATCTCTCAGGCACAGACCGAGGGGTGTACTCGATTTCACCAAACTCCTTTTCTTCCTCGAAAACTACTCCGACATGGCTGACACGTGCGTAGTAGGGTCGCAGCCTGTTCGCATGCACTATCGCTGTAGCCTTTTTTCCCTTGTCGATTCTGTACGAGTTCTGCCTCTCTTGCGCGGTTACGACGAATGGACCGAGCCATTTGGGGGCCATTTTACTGCCAGGGTCTGTGTCAAAGAGCAATACCTGGTCTACGACGAAAAACGTCTTGCTCCGTGCGCGCCTGTTATACGAGTGCGCGTAACTTCCCTGACGTGCGCTCACCGTCAAACCCGCTACTTCTGCTGCTACTTCTAGCTGCTCGCGTAGCTGTCGCAAATACTTCACGGGTTCTTCCCTGAGTGTGTTCGGGAGGGGTTGCTGGCCTGTCCATGTCCGCTGCAGAATTGCTAGCGGTCCGATAGGGTTTCTACCGAATAAGAGCCGGAACGGCGTCACGCCTGTAGTGTCATGGGGGACTTCCCTGTACGCCCAGAGAACGAACGGGACCAGTCTATCCCAGTTCTTGGGATCTTTCTCAATAGCATGGAACAACATGTTCTTCAAAACGCGGTTCCACCTTTCCACTGTCCCGTTGCTCTCCGGATGCTCAGGAGTCGAAAAACGCGGTGCGCATCCCAGTCTTGCTAACATCTCACACGTCAGTTGCGCCGTGAAGTTCGTTCCCTGATCTGAACAGACTACTTCAGGTATGCCTGTGCGGCTGAAAATCGTAAACAAGGCGTCGCATGCTGCCCTAGCGGTTAGGGATCGCAAACAGACCACCTCCGGCCACCGCGTGCGCAAGTCAACGAGGCAGAAAGCGTACCTATGACCCCTGCTCGACGGAACATCGAGCGGCCCGATTATATCGACATTTACGACCTGAAACGGATGGTCGGGTCTGGTGACAGGTGTGATGGGAACCCTATCTTTAATTCACCTGTCTGAGCGGACTTGACAGCCGTGACATGTCCTGCAGTGTCGCGTTACGTCCCCTTCTAAGCCTGGACAGAAAACGCTGTACTTAATTCTGGTCTTTGTCTTCCGTGACCCTAAATGGCCTCCCCAAAGGGACTCATGCGCAAGGCAGAGTACCTCTTCAGGCCTGCCAAGGGGGAGCACAAGCTGCTTCACTTTGCTACCGGAGATCGAGTCCCAGTGATACAACAAGCCATCTGAAACAAACATGCCTGCCTTCCGTGCCTTTGCGTCAGCCCACGCTTTCTTTAAGGTTTCGTCTGATACTTGGTCGGATCTGAATACCTGGCGCTGTTTTAGGGCTTCGTCCGCGTCATCTTGGATCGAGATTACATCTTTCTTCTCGCTTTCTTCCAGATCTACTTCACAGGGCTGTTCCGTCGCCACACCCTGCTCACCACTCATTAGTTTGTCTGCCTCAGGCCCCGCCGCTTGCTCCTCGTGTGATGTAGAGCTCAGCTTTGCGCTCTGCTCCGCCATGGTGACAGACGCGTTAACTGCTTCAGACAGAGGGCAGGTCTTATTCATAACAAGTGCCTCGTAACGACTGTCTATCTCCGAAAGCAGTTCCCAATCCTCCCTGGAGAGCAAACAATCCACTCCCTCTGCCAGCTTATCAGAAAGCGCGCATACAATGTCTACTGCCTCGGGCCCTGCTATGTGTGCGGTGGGCCGCCTGATGCTTACCGCAAGAGTGACCAGTTTTGCGTTAACCGTCTCCCCAAAAGCCGAAACTAGCTTTATCAAGCCGGATGGCTCCCGATATATACTTGGCACGAGGCCTTCCCTAACCACGGTTATCTCGCTACCGGTATCAATTATAGCTGTCGCCGGTATCCCTGCCCACTGAATCTCCACCTGCTGTAGCTTCGATTTGCGTACCTCGTCGAATGACTGGGGCGTTTTCATCTCTGCTACTAGGGTTGTCTGTGAGGTTACTGACGCCGGTGTTTCGCATGCCTATGCGTTGGCTACAGCTACTTTTTGAGCTCGAGCGCGTTTCTCCTCCTTCTGCACGTTTTGTGAAGCGCGAGGGCATTCCTTGGCTCGGTGGCCAGATGCGCGGCACTCATAACACTGAATTGGCCGTTTGCTATCATTGTTCGCCACTTGCGGGGGTCCCTTCGGTTTTTCCGCATACACAACAATTTGTTTTCCCTTACGGAAATCCCATAACTGCTTCATATATGGAACATATGCTGCCAGATACAAATATATAAGGCAGCAAATAAGACCTTATATGGGCCAGATAAGGTCTTATATCTGCAAACTGTTGCCCTTATATGGCTCAGATTTGGCCATATCATGCAACATAATCCATATCTGAACGGGTAACGAGACCTTATATGGCTTGATCAGGGGCATATATGGTATCCTCGCGACCTTATATGGCCTAATAAAGGGCATATATGGCATCGTCATGACCTTATATAGACAGACCAGGGCTATATGCCTGGTGTCAACAGGACTTTATATAACCTCATCGGGGCCTTAATTATGTAGGCGCCATAGTGATTGTATATTAGCAATATATGGCTTTCGTCTACCTTCTGAAAATATCCAATATTGGCATCATGTGGTCGAGCTTCAATTTTTCTACACTCAGCATGGCCTGCCTGCCTAGTGTTAATTGTATCCAATTTAGAAAATAGCTACGACTCCTAATATTTAAAATATTCTGCAGATTTCGCTGCACTATAATTACTACACCATGTGTTCCTTAATCCAGGAGGGGGCTGGGTTATGGCTACATGCCCCTCTTTCCGCCTACTAACTCGCATTTTCATTTAAAATGTGGCGGCAGTCCAGTGCACAAAAGCATGGTCGGTTAAGTTGAGCGATTCAAAATAACAAGAAAATGATGGTAGTTCAGGATACGGCCCCCTGCGCGCTGTCTAGACGGTGACTCACCCTTAGAGACAGCAGGCGCTTGCTGCGTCGAGGGCCGCACTGGCTAGACAGTGACTCCTCCTCTCCCGCGCTCCCCTCTTCCCTCTCAGACAGCGGCGGCCCCTGCGTCTCGGGCTCGCATTTCATCTCTCCTCCTCGCTGCCACGCTCTATACCGCGTAGGCCGCGAGCTCTACGTTTTTTGTGTGCTTGCTTCTTTCCCCTCCCCCTTTCAATTCCGTGCGCCTAAGCACTTGGTGCTCGTTTTTTTTCGGTGGCAGACATCGGAGTTCGGTGCGGCTGGCGGGCGTGCCGCATCTTGTGTATGCCGGTGTGTGTGTGTGCCAGCGCCTGTTCGCTATTAGCTGTGTGCATGTAACAAATATGCGACAGCAAACCTGCAAGAGCTTCAGTCTGACCGTCGGCACAGAGGAAATTACTGTATCCCACTGCGGGTGGAAGCTGCCTTCCTAGCCTTGGCTGTGAACCTGATGGTCGATTGAGCTTTTCGGGGCTTCTGCCCTGGGTGGCCCGGCCAAATCTTCACCGTTGTGTCAGATCGCACACTCATCGTACCGCCTCATCTGCACGCCCGATCACCAAAACCGTGAGCGTGAGACTTCTTGTCGGGGACTAGCACTTGCCAGCCTCAGGATATTGTTCACTTTATTATTTTGATGGAAAATTAATTTTACATTCAGTAAATTGGATGGTAATTGCCAGTATGTGATATTTTTTCGTACATTTCGTTGCTAATTTGTCTTTCGCTCCAGCAATTTTGACAAATTTCAGTGGGTGGATAGGGTCCTTCGTTGTTTATTATTATTATTATTATTTGCACTATCTAAGTAGCTTCATGCTTGATTTGGTTTAGGGGCAGAGCTTTCGCTGTCATAACGAATGCCATCGGACATACTTTTTTCTTTGTTTTCTCTCTTAATTTCAAAAGCAACCACGAGTTAGGCGCGTTCGCTCATTCTGCACTGCAGTCTCTGCTTAAGATAAAACCAGTGCTTCTTGACAGCCTATATGTACTTTGCTAAGGTTTAGGTATTATCAGCAGTCCCAACATTGGTGTGTTTTATCGTCCTACGGTTTAGCGGTGCCTTTTTCGGGTATCGACAAACCTTTAAATTTCATTTCAATAGTCTAGTTCGATTAATAGCCGTTTATTTTATTTAGCTTCGCAATTAACCAGCTCAAACTAAAAGCATTTACTGGTTAAAGCTCTGTGTGTAAGAGTAGAATAAAAATGTGATAACTAATTTTTTAGGTTAATGCCTTTTACTTCAGCTTCACGTGTAGGCATTATTCTGTAAATATATCTCATTAGTTTGTTATAGTATCGCGCATAAATGAGTATAGAATCTCAATATTTACTAACGGATGAGCATGTCTTTGACAATCGGTATAAACACGTAATTCAGGCCCGTCTTTGAGCGATTCCATATAGGCAGGGAAAAAAGAAAACCTGTGGTTTCAAAGCTACTTCCCTGTAAGGTTTGAAATAAAAGGGGAAATTCAGGTTTCCCTTGGCAAACTTGAGTGAGCGTGCGTTTAGCTGGAATACTGAAATTGTTTTGTGTGTGTTGTAATAAAGTGTTATGTTGATATGCAGATATATAGATCTATAGTTCAAAACCTACATGTCATGCGGGTTAGATCTTTAAATCATGAATTGGGTAGATAAGGCGTATAAAACTAGATATGCCTTATCTGGTACTCGAAATAAGGAATTGGGCAGATATGCCTTACCTGGCCTAGATCTGTCCTAATATACCATATCTGCCCAATTCCTGATATACCTGATCTGGATTTTTTTTATAAGTCCAGATATAACATTTCCGTAAGGGTCGCTGCGCGCCCCTTGCCCTTAGCCTGTTCGAACGTTTGGAGAACGTCGGATATTTCATCCGGTTTTAGCCACCTCTCCTCCTCACGAAGACGCACATACTCTAAGCCCTCAGGGCTCAAGCTATCCTTTATGCGATCTGCGATGATCAGTGATACCAGGTCGGCTTTGGTTTCTACGTTCCGTGACCGAAGGTAGTACTGAAAGTACGTCTTAGTGCGCGAGGTGAACTGCGCCCAAGTTTCATCGCAGCGTTTCGTCGCGCGCTCAAAGCGTTCGAGGTATTCTGACCGGTTAAGCTTCAGCTCCTTTAAAACGGCTGTTTTTACCGACTCATAGCTGCCACACTCATCGTCCCCGAGGTTACGGAGAAGGTGATGGTGGTGAAAAACTATTTAGTGGAGCCGCGAAATACTCGTTACAAGGGCTGGGCCGGCTCCTGATCACGGGTGGTGGCCAGCAGGCAGTGCCTGACGGCGACCGCTTCAGCCCAGGCGACCAGTCTCCTTTGTGGAGCCGGTTCTGAGCTGGAGACCGCGATCTCCCAAGCCTCGTTGTCCGTAAGGCGCCATTCGGCCGGTGGTTGAAACTCCGGGCATCTGAACATAATATGTTCGAATGTAGCTCTCGGGGCCTCGCAGAGGGAACATACGGACTGATGAGTAGAGGGGAAGAAGAGTGCCAGCAGTGCTGGGGAGGGAAAGGTGCGGGCTTGAAGGTGTCTCCATGTTATTTGTTGTGGTTTAGTTAAGGAGGGGTGTGGGGGAGGGTAGTGAAGTCTTTCAGACCGGTAGTGTAGTGTAATGTCGTTGTAGGTGATCAGCCGATCTCTGGCACTGCCTAGGTCTTCGGTATCTGTTGCTCGGTCGACGTATGCTCGAGCAGCAGAATTGGCCGCTTCGTTACCGGGGTTGCCCGAATGTGCTGGTACCCAGACAAGGTCTATGGGTCGGGGTGTTTGAACGTTGGTAGTTAAGATTTTGTGAGAGGCAGCATGTAGCTGGCCTCGGGCGAAATTTTGTATGGCAGTTTTAGAATCGCTGAGGATAAGGGTGGCAGTGGAAGAGACTATCGCGATGGCTATAGCGGATTCTTCCGCTTCTACGGACGTTCGGGTAATGATAGAGGCTGATGTGATGTGTTCGAAGCGTCTGGATACCGCGCATATCGCATAAGCTGAGCGGTGTGGATATTCTGCGGCGTCCACGTAGACCGTGTCGGGTTCGTTCGCATGTGCTATGTGTAGAGCACGTGCTCTCGCTTTCCGTCTGGCCTGGTTATGAAGGGGATGCATGTTTTTCGGAAGTGGGTGGACAGTGAGGTGATCGCGGACTGTCTTTGGAAATGCATAAGTTTCTACTGGAGGGGCATCTAACGGTCTAAGTTGGAGAAAGGAAAGAATGTGGCGACCAGTTGGGGTAGTGGAGAGCCGTCCTAGTTGGGCGATGCGGTGGGCTTCCACCAGTTCGCTGAGGGTGTTATGAACTCCCATGCCTAAGAGTCGATAGGTTGGGGTGCGCTTAGGTAAGCCGAGAGCTGCCTTATAAGCGTGTCTGATGAGAGCATCCACCTTGTCGGTCTCTGTTTTTGTTAGATATAAATATGGAATCGAGTAAAGAATACGGCTTATAATAAATGCCTGTACTAAGCGTCTGAGGTCATGCTCGCGCATTCCACAGTGCTTGTTGGCTATACGTTTGATTAGGCGGGTGATCTGATGTGTTGTGTTAGTCAGTCTGGAGAGTGTATCCGTGTTAAGGCCGTTGTCTTGTATGAACATACCTAGTATTCGAAGTTTGTGAACTTGTGGTACTGGCTGACCATCTACGGTGATGAGCATAGGGGGTGGGGGGTGTTTCCGCGGGCTTGGGTGGAGTATAAGGAGCTCGGATTTGGTGGAGGAACATGCAAGGCCTATTGAAGCTGCGCATCTTGACACCATGTCTGCCCCCTCCTGAAGAGTTTCTTCCATGCTACCTACATTCCCAGTGGTGGTCCACAGGGTGATATCATCTGCATATAGAGAATGGGAGAGGTTTGGGATCTGTGACAGCTTTTTAGCCATGGGAATGAGTGTGATGTTAAATAAAAAGGGGGAAAGGACTGATCCCTGCGGGGTGCCTCTATTATCGAGAGTAAAAGTGGGGGATTTTAGGGGGCCGAACCGAATTTCTGCTGTACGATCCCGGAGAAATGCTGAAATGTAGGCATGTGTTCGGTTTCCCACATTCAGAGTGGATAGTGCATCCAATATAGAGGAGTGATAGACATTGTCAAATGCCTTTTGCAAGTCTAGAGCCAGCAATGCTCTTGTGCGTTTGCGGTGTCGGGGATGGAGAATTTCTTCTGATATCTGTAGCATGACATCTTGGGTGCATAGGTGGCTGCGGAAACCCAGCATTGTGTAAGAAAAAAGGTCGCGGGTTTGCATGTGTGTATGTAGCCGATTCAAGACAACGTGTTCAAAAAGTTTACCAAGACATGAAGTTAGCGAAATGGGCCTAAGGTTTGAAAGAGTGAGCGGTTTGCCGGGTTTAGGTATAAAGGTAACCTGAGCGTGTGTCCACTCTGAGGGAAGCGTTCCCTCTTGCCAGTGTTTGTTAAAGAGTTCTGTTATTGCCTGGATGGAGTTTTCATCGAGGTTTCTAAGTGTTTTGTTCGTGACCTGATCGGCTCCTGGAGCAGACGTAGTGCGGAGTTGGAGTATGGCTGCTCTGACTTCATACTTTGTGATGTCTTCGTCTAGCTCATGGTTTTGGGTTCCAAGGTACTGTGGTAAGGGTGTCTTCGGTGTGGTTGTGAGGTATGTATCTTTTAAGGATTGAATAATGTTGTCGTTGTCCATGTCTATGCCATGGATAAGACGCGTCTTTCTGCTGTACATTCTTGGCGTGATCGGGTTCAGGTACCTGACACGCTCAGCTAGTGCTGACATGATTAAGTGAACGCGGCTTTCGTTTGGCACCTTGTACGTCATGAAAATTCTCTCGACTTCCTCGAACCATAACGGCACGTCCGCGTCACACGGCAGCTTCAGTCCCTTAAGGACGTTAGCGCATTGGGAGACTGGATCGGGCCCCATTCGACGCTGATCGTCAATGTCTGACCTTACAGACGTCTGCCCGCTTCCCGCTATCGCCATTGCAATCGCTGGATCTAGCCCAATTTTCTGTAACTCTAGGCGTTCCTGTGAAAGAATTTTGAATTTTTCCAACTCAAAATCTAGTTCCATGCGGCGAATTGCAACCGCATCGGATACCGACATCTCCGCTACTTCACGTAGCGCTCCTGCTACAGGCTGAGTTATCGCTTGCTGCGACTGCTCGCTGTCATCTGTTATATCTTCCCCTGTCTCTCTCTCGCCTACGCTCGCCATCATGCTCCGTGTTAAAACCATACACCACTTTACACTTGAGCCATAGCCCCTTCAACAAAGCGCAAGAAATCCCGCTTACCCGTGCTGGTGTCGCCAGTTGGGGCCTCCGTCCCTTGGTGCCGCAGCCTCGTCGGAGTCTTTCCCCAAAACGCTGCGTCTGGTTCGGGGCCTGGATCACATTGCTGCTTCTGGCTGGACGTGCGGACGCTTGTTGCCGAGTGGGTTCCCAGGGCCTGGGTGCTCTGGGTGATGCTCGTGGTCGCTGGTTGCCGAATCCTGTCGTGCTGCGCCAGTGATGTTTATGCTGTCTTCGACAGGCGGTGAGGAAGCAGAAGACGATGATCTGATGATGGTCAGGAGGAGATATATATTTACTGAAGCAAAATAGTATACATAGGCAAAGTTACAGCAACAAGTCACACAGACAACTGTAACTTAAAAGAAAATGAAGACTATCACACAGAGAAGTCACTTTACAGGCCCTTACTTTCCTACCGAGCGTTTCGGTTAAAGCCTAGGGGGTGTAAATACGTGCTAAGCACGAAGCCTCAATCATGACTGTCGAACATGGTCCGAGGACCGATTTTTGATACCAGACATCATCAAAGACCCAAGGGCGGTCACCTTAGGTGATCCGCCCCGAAAATGAAGCAGCCAATCAAATTATTTAAAAACGTGCCACAACCCCAGTGGGTTGGGAATAATCTCGGACCCAGGTCCTTAATTACGTCAAATAAAAATACAACATTCAAAACACACACTCTTTCCACTCGCTGGTCCCCAAACCCTCCCACACGGCGCCTGTCTTTGCCTCCCCTCCTCAGTGTGTTTGCGACGCGACCTTGCAGCTGGCGCCTTTGTGAAAGAAACGCCGCGGGGGATCTGGAGACTAGGCCACCCCAGCCGCCCCGTTCGAGGAAAAGGGGGGCACTGTCCCAGAGCAGTGTACAGTCGCCGTTGCTCGGACCCAATGTCTCGCGACCCAGCGGGAGGCCGCTGGGCTGATTGCCTACTTGGGAGGGCCAAGGGTCGCGCCTATTGTCGCCTTCTGTAGGACATTTAGTGAGCGCTTGTGGCAGTGCAAAAAGCTTCATTAACGGCGTCTCCCTGCACCCATGCTTGGCGCCACGGCGGGACATCGCTGGACGAGCTGGCCGTAAAGTGGTTCGCAGAAGCGTGCTGCTGTTGTTCCCGGCTGATAAGGATGCGTCTGCCGTTCGCTTCTTGGCGACGCCTCGGGGCGAAGGGGCGAAACAAACAAGCCTCCCGCGCGCCCCCGCGAGGCGCATTCAGCATCCAAGAAGGGCATCCAAGAAGAGGGGAGAAAAGGAGAACAAAAAGACAACAGCGCTCGCTCCTTGGCCTCGGCGCGTGGGGGGTCGACCGCCAGCTCGACTCCACGTGCGAGTCGCTTGTCAATGCGGCCTTACAGCCCGGTCGGCCTACCAACAGGTCAAATCGCGTTGGTGAACCTCGATTCTTTTTATCGCCGAACGGTCTCACAAAGACCTAGACAAGGAAGAGCAATTAAACTGTGCTTTTCTCGGCAATTCGTGCGGTGTGACAGGCTGGTTCAGAAACGTCTTCGTGGCTCGAGGCATGCACAGCGTACAAATGGTATTTCACGTCGCTGCCGTTTCCGTGGTGTCCGATTCGGGATAGTTGGTGCAACATTTTTTTAAACATACAGCGCAACACAGGACAAGCGAGTAGACGGGGACAGCGCTGTCCCGTCTACTCGCCTGTCCTTCGTTTGTTGCGCTGTGTGCTTAAAAAAAAAACGGCTAGGCCTCGCGGCCCATCGCCGGCAGCCATCGGCTGGGCAGCTGCCGTCTGCTTGGGGCGTGCTGCTGGGCCGGGCGCTCTCAAAAGCATGGGGAATCCAGGCATAGCCTAGGGTAAACACGCGCACCATACATTCGAACATGACGTCATAATATATCACGTGACCCATGACGTTATTTGTGACGTCCTTTATGACGTCATATATTTTAGGTTAATCAGCTTTTCTAGCCGAGCTACACCCGAAACGCTTGTCTACTTAGACTACTGTACTTAGACGGCTACACGGGCAGCCGCCATCTAGGGACGCGTTTTAAAAGCTCGAAAAACATTACAAGCACGATTTATGCGCCCGTGTTCTGGAATTCATCACAATCCAGACTGGGCCAGCAGGACTGAAAGGTGGAGAGATGAGTCCAGTACTAAAAACGTCCTTTAATTTCATTCAATCGTAAGATTGCATATCCCTACAAGCAGTGCTTCAAAATTAAATGATCAATTTCACTCTCATATCGTAAGATCAGCAAACTTCATTATATATTTCATTATAATTTTAATATTTAGTTTCTTTCATCGAATTAGGGATGGTGTTTTGTAAGGCATGTCGTGCGAATCCTTCTTTTGCCTTGCTTGTTTATTTTTCTCCTTTTCCAGCTCTCGTTGCAGGGTGAAAATGGAATGTCATTTACTATTGTTCTACTCGGAATCGTTTGAGCCTAGCTATTAGCAAAAAAAGACAGCTACAGCATCTTTTTCATTTTACATGAACGCTGACCATTATAACTACCACGGCCGCTCGATGGAAGCGCACTAGGTGCGGCCTGCTACGTCGCCCGAAACCGGCGGGAGGCGCCTACTTCCAGTCGCCACCGTCGCGGCGCCACCGTTCGGGGACAGCTGCGCGCGGAGAGCTGCGCCTGGCGGCGCTTTGAGGGAGGCGTCGGCGTGGTAGAAGCCTTTTATTTTAAGGATATAAGAGCTCCGCTTCACACAATTTGGCAACAAGAATTAGTATATACTGTCATGTTTAGTGTGACCATGTCAGCACTTAGCGCTTGCTCGGCAAGGATGTATACTGGAGTGTACCCCGAAAAACTTATAGTGACGGTGGTTCAAGGCCACTTGATTGGAGAGCTCGTATTACCGTGATGTTGCATTCGGATCCAGTTGTTCGTCACATTAAAATGTGACCCGGCTGTGAACAATTCGAAGCTGTTCAGCTGTCATGGTAGCCTAATGCATAACCACTTAACTATGTCGCGAATTCCGTGTGTCATTTTCAGACCATTTACTCATTCCTACATACAGCGTTTATACACAAATTGATGCCAACGTGTTCTAAGCTGCCAGCGCTATCCGATAAAAAAATGTCCTACTATGAGCAACCTCTGTGAAAATGTGACATGTAACCAACATTTCTATCTCATTGTGACAAATTTTACGGCGGAAATATGAAGATGTTTATTATGTTAAATCTAGATGATAACCTGGGATCTTCGACTCAGTTGGAGACCTTAAACTTTGTACGCCAGAACGCTATCCGTAATGCTTCCCGCATTTTGCATGACCGGACAAAGTAAGCGCGCTTGATAGAGCCGGGCTGCCTCAAGGTGCTACGTATATGCGCCAAAAGGTTTTATTACTGTTTTTATTGGCTGCTCGCAAACCCATACAATTTTGCTGGTTCGTAACTTTAAATGGAAGAACGCGCATCGAGTATGGAGAACCAGCAGCAGAGTGTAAATGGGAGACACGGGTCTTTAAGCTCAAAAACTGCGAAAAGATTGTTTTTCTAAAATAAATTTATTTGAACCTAGAGGTTCTGAAGTATGAATTTCGTTGCTGTTGTGAAACTCTTAGCTTTGATCACAAGAATGTTCACGCGTCAGAGCGCAACTGCAGCCGAGTACGATTATTTAATGGCCCCACAAAAAAAGGAAGAAAATTACCAATCGCAGACGGAAAACCTTTCTTAAGAGAGGTTTATACCATAGCCATAAACATCGCTCCACTGTTGAGTTGACATTTTCAGCCCAGGTCGCTATCAGTGAGGGCAACAACTTAACGATATCTTGCATAGCGCTTTAGCATGGGCACGATCATTGTTTTTATAGATTAGCTGCAGGTACTGTGTACAGTGAGAAAACAATGATGAAACCAAAAGTTTACACACCTTGCTACTCCTCCGGACCTCTTCTGACTTCATCATCCTGTTAATGAAGGTGCTCGTAAGCTGACAAAGCTTGATTACTTCCTTTGCGGGGTACATCAAGCCTCCATCGTCCTTGGTTTTCATTAACCTGTAACTGGTCCACTTGACTCATATTTCCTGCAACAGGCTCTTGCTCGACTGACATGTCGCCTCAAAACTATTACCAAATATCGCATAAATTAAGCAACAACCTGTTAGTGATAAACAAAACTTGGGGTTCTTAAAGGTCCACTGAAAGGGGTCACAAAGAAGGGTAAACAACGCCATAACACTGATAGTTATTGAACCACCCATCATTCTCCCGCAAAAATTTTCGATCTAGCTTCTGCAAGACCAGAGATATCGGCGATTAAAAATGACCCTTCCAATTTTACCTCTCAACTCGTACGCCGAAGGGAGCCATAAAAAAACAAAGAATACAAGCAAGTTCAAAGCTCCGCCCAGACATACGTCACTTCGACGAACTTCCGGTTGCCGCGCGCTCGCTCGCTGGCGTACTCGCGCCAACCCGTCCTCGCTCGCACACGCCTGAGGAGTTCGCCAGTTCGCGCAGCGACGGTTAGTGCAACTGGTGTAACCGCGAACCCGTGGTTATCCTATGTTACACGGCGGACCAAACCATGGTTGCACCACTAACCGCGGTTACCGCAAACCGAGCTTGACGACCTCGGTTTGCGTCGTTAACCGAGTGCGTGACCGTCCCTAGTCGTCGCTAGGCCTTTTGTTTCGCTTCGAAGCCGCGGCGGTCGACGCTTTGGAACATGATCAACGCTGTCGTAAATCGTCTACTTATGAAACTGCCTTATAGTGATTCCTATCCTGCCATATTAAAATGATTATAGGATTAACTCTGCCGACGCATTAATCGCAGAGCTAGTACGAGCAGATCGGATCAGCCGAAATGCACCAGCGGCAGCTGGCTTGAGCAGAAACTAGCTTGTATCACGGCTATCGCTCTTACCAGCAATTTGCTGCTGGTCAGCGATCCTCACGAGGGCTTCATACTTGATATTCGGCTCAATATTCCAGACGCCAACAAATTTTAGCACGCTTTATTTCGGACATCGGTGCTAACGATCCGCCGTGTCGTTTGCGAACGGTATGCGGGAGGAGGGGCCACAGCGGCGGTGTTTACGGCGGTCAAGGAGGTGCTGCCATCGTGCGGTGCTTGACCGTGCTGTTGACGCCTCGTCGGACGACACTCCGATACTCCTGAAACCACGTTATATAAATAAGATATTTGTAAATGCAGCTTCGTTCTGCCGATCCCTGCGTCGCTTCGGTTGTTGCACTTAATGGGCAATGGCCACCTAACCGATAAGGGCGGCGAGCTGTAACAGCCCGCACAGAGTTCGAGCAGCGCACGAGCAGACGACTTTCGCAGCTACCGGAAGTGTGTTCATGACGTCATGGTTGCAGTGACCGCAGCGAATGGCAGCTTCTAGCAAGCCTTGCCAGTCAACCTACCCGTGACGTCACGGGATTAGGAAATAGTTCCATGCGACACCGCCAAACGACATTCCCTCTGCCCGCGAATTTCAAAAAACGCTGTTTTTAAAAATTAATAATAAATCGCTGGCTTTGTTCCAAGGAGTTATACTTTGCGTTAATGCTCAAAATGATGTGTTCTACACACTGAACACGTTTATCAGTGGTTTCTTGGGGGCCGTTTCCGTGGACCTTTAAGTCTCCTTGAGGAGCCTCGTTTGCATACCCGCACTTTGCTACCTGCTTATTCACAGTATCCCGTAATTGCTGCCTCTGTCGCATATCATTAGAATGCAGCCTTAAGCCACCGCATTATATGAAACAGCACCCTACACATAGCTATATAAAGCCCCTCTTTACCGAAGCCGTACGAACGTGCCCTATAGGAGTATAGTGTGCCTGACTTGGTATCTAAGGGTCCCGCTCTCAATAATTCCCATTAAACCCTTACATCTTATTGACTCTCTCTGGTTTGGCAGCTCGTGCCACATTGAACATGTCATGTGTTCTCATTGCGCCAAAGGTCTCTGGCCATATCAACAACTAAAGTGCCTCTTACCAGAGAGTTTTTTTTTCCGACTTTCCGCCGACAGAGCGGGCGCCGGATTTTCTGTGGAACGTGGCTTTTCATTTCATCGCATCGGCTCAAACAGTCTCAACAGTATAAACAAATGTTGTATGCACACACTCCTTTACTTGCAAGGCCACTCAGACTAGCGCGGCAAAATTTAGAACAAATTGCATGCTTATATATATAAAAAAAAAACCTTCGCAGCTTTTTCTGATATGTTCTCACAACATAACCTGCGAGGAAAGCTTCTGGTGCTACCTCATCGTGTTCATCTGCTTCACAACACATCGTTGAAAATCCTACTTCACTGGCCAGCTCCCTGATAACTAAATAGGTTAAACAACATGACGGGAACACAGGAAAACAGGACGACACAACTAGCGCGGTTGTGCCGTCTTCTTCTCCTGTGTTCCCGTAACGTTGTTTGCACGGTTAACCTATAATTAATCACCAACAAGTCCAATCTGCTGTCCCTTGTAGCAGATTCAATGGCAGCTGATAGGGCATTTTGCTTCAGCATTTGGACCTCAGCGCCGCTTTCATTTCAGAGGAAGCGAGTGCATCCACTCCTCGCTGCTGTCTTTGCCTTAAGCGAGCTCAGCAGATAAAATTAGAGGGTCTCTTAGATGTCTCTTAAGCGGAGTACGGCGAAAGCCTACGCTTCTCCTATCATTTGCCTCTCATCTTTTGCCACAGTTCGTCATTTCAAGTCGTCGTTTGATATATTGGTCGTTTCTCAGTCATGATGAGTCTGCCTGCGTAGTCATTGTAGCCCTTATCACTCATAACTAAGCAGGTTACTCATTTAGAATCAGCAGTGGTCATTACATGTCGTCGTTTCACATATTGGTCATTTAGTAGTCATTAACAGTAATGATGAGTAGCTATTAGTCATTACCACATATCGCTAAGCACTTTTACTTAGTATTTCTAATCAATTGCGGTCATTACATGTCGTAGTTTGATATAATGGTCATTAAAAATAATTTTAGTCATTAATAACCATTATTAGTCTTCAGCATTAGTCATTACCTCTATCAATGTCTATAACCTTTATTGATTACCTATCAACATTGATCATTTTCATTCTTAATCTTGCACGTCCGCTTTTGCGACTGGCACAACAGTGCACAGATGCGACGCACAGATAAGAGGCACAGCTTCCGAGCATAGATTTTCGCTCCATGAGCCTAGAACGGCTTTCGCCTTAAAAAACAAACGCATCCAGGCTCAACGTAACGTGCTTGCACACGCGCACACAAAAAAATTTGGGTTTACCCCGCAGACGCGAGGCGACCGCACCCAGAAAGGAAGCAAACCTCGTGCTCAGAGCCGGCAACCCCGGCGGCGATGTGTCTCCGAACAGTGGCGCCCTCAGCAGAAATAGCGGGCGCAACTGTAAACTCCCCAAGGACGCGCTTGCCCATTGACGACGGCGCGACGCAGCAGGCCGCACCCATTGCGCTTCCATCGAGTGGCCGTGCAACTACCATTACTATGGCGCCACGGCTACACGACTCGGCGGTATTTGATCTTCAGGCGGGTTTCGACTAGTCCTAACATAAGATGAACGCGCCATGCAGGCGCAATTGCCGTCTTCGAAGTCGTCTCTACAAGCGCCTAACGAAGGCGTTCCTAGCGCATGGTGAAATCACGCGCGCGGCATTTTCGAGTATATAACAGAAATATCATGCGCCGGGCCGTTTCAAAAAAAAAAAGAAGAAAACAACAACAACACGCACGTCCTGCCGAGGACGTCCCTTTCCTTTTTTCAAGATTTCCCGGTAGATACATATTCCTTGTGATTACTCAAAGCAGCTCAAAGATCTCAAGGCCACACCGCTTAAACGACGGGTAGGGATATGCTCAAAAACGCCTCGCAGAACGGAAACGACTGCGCCGCTCAGCTGCCTCGGCACTCCACTGCTTCGGCACTCCGCCACGGGCGGCGCTGTTCCGCCGAGGCGACGGTGGTGCCATAGAATGGGCGCCTGGTCCCTATTATTGAACGACATCGAGTCCAAGCTAAGCTTAACACATACGCAGTTTCTAGAGTTTCAACAAAACGTCTTCAGAGTTTCATAAATGGGGCTTTTCCATCAGCGTTCATGTTTAAATATCCGCCCCTCATTCAGCCTTCGAGACAATGCCTTCTGTCTAAACATAGACATTTTACAGATGCTAATCGACATTGCTCTGCTTTGGCCGTCATACCTCTGGTGTGCCACAAGGCCCAGTACTGGACCCTTTTTTCTTCTAATTAACGTAATAGCCTGCCGGCTCAGATCGATTCTAAGACTTGAATATTTGCTGATGCCTGCGCTGGGCTGTGGGACAATGCTACCTATATTATATTGTTACGGGGTAGTTCAGCTTGTAGCAGAGGGCGGACACCGAAGACAAGGCTTTCCAACGGACGTTCTCTGTAGGCACCAGCCGACGCTGTTGAACGTCGTCTTCTCTCCAAAACTCACGAGAGTCTCCTTCTTCTTTCCTTATGCGTATGCGTTCTTCTTTCCTTATGCGTTGCACCGCCTAATGTGACACTCCTCCTTTACCTGGGGCCACGAACAATCGGCCGCCTTCGTCGCTCTTATTGCCCACCTCACCGGTCCGCCAGTGTTGGCTCACTTCAATCCGTCAGCGCCCACAGAAGTGCGCACCGACGCAAGTGGTCATGGAATTGGTGCCGTTCTCGCACAACGTCAGCTCGGGTTACCCCGCGTCATCGCCTATGCCAGCCGACTCCTCTCTGCGGCCGAACAAAATTATTCCATCACTGAACGTGAGTGCTTAGCCCTAGTTTGTGCCATTACAAAGTTCCGCCCTTACTTGTATGGGCGGCCATTGACAGTAGTCACTGACCACCACGCACTGTGTTGGCTTTCTACACTCAAAGACCCTACTGGCCGCCTTGGACGTTGGGCCTTGCGCCTTCAGGAGTACAACTTTTCAGTAGTTTATAAGTCTGGCCAGTTGCATCGAGACGCCGATTGCCTGTCCCGTCATCCGTCGACCCGCCAAGCCAACCTGAATATGACAATGACGCTTGCGTGCTCTCTATTTCTGATTTCTCCAACATTCGCCATGAGCAACGCCAGGACCCTCAGCTTCGCGAAATTATCAATCGCCTCAGCGCCGATCGCGATGACCCTTCTCTTCGTTTGTTTGTGCTCCACGACGGCACCTTATACCGGCAAGATATGCGACCTGATGGCCCCGACCTTCTACTAGTAGTCCCTCAGCACCTACGCTCAGCCGTCCTTCAACAACTCCACGACGTTCCTACAGCGGGTCATTTAGGCGTCTCTCGCACATACGATAGTGTGCGTCGTCGGTTCTTTTGGCCAGGCCTATATCGCGCAGTCCGCCGTTACGTAGCTGCTTGTGACCGCTGTCAACGCCGGAAAAAGCCATCACTTTTACCAGCTGGACTTCTGCAGCCAATCGAAATCCCCATAGACCCATTTTCTCTAGTGGGTCTGGATCTTCTAGGGCCTTTTCCACTGTCCGCATCGGGGAACAAATGGATTACGGTGGCCACTGATTACACAACACGCTACGCGGTCACACGAGCAATACCAACCAGTTGTGCAACTGATGTCGCTGCTTTCCTCCTCAACGACGTTATACTCGTCCATGGAGCTCCCCGCCAACTGCTCACCGACCGTGGCCGTTGCTTTCTGGCTCGTATAGTCGACGAGATCCTACGGCTGTGCAACGTTCGTCATTCTTTCACGACCGCCTACCATCCACAGACGAACGGGCTTACCGAACGCCTTAACCGGACACTGACTGACATGTTGTCTATGTACGTTTCTGATGACCACCGCGACTGGGACATAACGCTGCCATTTGTGACATTCGCTTACAATTCGTCGCGTCACGACACTACCTGCTACTCCCCCTTCTATCTTTTATACGGCCGTGAACCTCTGCTTCCTTTTGACAGCCTGCTCCCGTCTGTCACCACTGCCAGCTCATATGCTCGTGACGCCATAGCCCGAGCTGATGCTGCCCGCGTTGTTGCTCGCAACCGACTCGCAGCCTCTCAGCACTCCCAGAAACGTCGCTATGATTCCTGTCATCGCAACACCGAATATTCTTGCGGCTCTCTCGTGCTGCTCTGGACTCCAGCTCGCCGCGTTGGCCTCTCGGAAAAACTTTTGCCCCGGTATACAGGACCCTACCGTATTTTACGACAAGTGACACCAGTGACATACGAAATTGCGTCCTTGCATCCCGTCCGCCATGCCTCTACACCACGCACCGAGACGGTCCATGTTGCACGCCTAAAACCGTACTACATGGACCCTGGTTTGGATGCTAGTACGCACCGGGACGGTGCTTTTCAGCCGCCGGGGTAGTGTCACATTAGGCGGTGCAACGCATAAGGAAAGAAGAACGCATACGCATAAGGAAAGAAGAAGAAGACTCTCGTGAGTTTTGGAGAGAAGACGACGTTCAACAGCGTCGGCTGGTGCCTACAGAGAACGTCCGTTGGAAAGCCTTGTCTTCGGTGTCCGCCCTCTGCTACAAGCTGAACTACCCCGTAAAAATATCGACTTCACCGGCCTTCATGGGCCGACAAAAATGAGCCAGTGCATCTAAAGGAAATATACGTTGAAACAGTGCCAGGGCCCGCCTTTGCGTGCATCCTGGTGATATCTGATCACGTGGACCTAAAGAAGAAATGAAAATCTTCATTTCAGCGCCAACAACTAGTGGGAAAGACAGCGGCACGTCACGCAGCATGCTGACGACTCCATTTTGTTACGCTATGCAGGTTGGTCTTTACTTGCTCACACCAAGTTGTCTTAGTGATAAACGCTTTTTGGTATTGCTGTCATGCCAACTGGATTCTGAACTTTTTAAAATATATTTTACTTTACAAGAGTCTTTAACATGCGCTGATGTACCGGCGAATGCGGGTCAAACTGAGAACGAAATGTTGCGGTAACTTCTTTTAGGGGAGCAGAAACATTGCTACTTCTTTGAATAATGTTTCCACAAAAACAAAGGAAAATGCAGGCATAGGTTGCAAGGTTGGTCGGGCGAATTAGTGGTTTAGAAGCGCGAATGAAAGCTTTAGGTGACTATAAATTTAACAAGAGAACTGAAATTGACAGCAATAAATTATGAACGCAACATGTCATTCTCGATGCTCAAGGTCGATTAACTAGAGAACAGAAGCTGAAGGAACAATTTAATTAGAGTTGTCGTAAACGAAGAAACCGCTTGTGGTAGACGTAGCCGGTATAACAAGCAAAACTGTTTATTTATAAATCAGGTAATGGCGCCCGTTTTCGCTCTGCCTGGCGCGGTGGCCCGTGCCGGGGTCTCCCGGCGGTCCGCCTGGTTAGCTTGCCGCTTGGGGCGCTGTCGTCAGTGGCGCACGCAACACACCCTTTCTTGAAATTTTGATCTCACAGGTCCAGGCGTTCTGGTCGCTTACAAACACGTCCACTTGTGGTGCTCGTGTACTGCAACAGTTGCAGGTGTCTTACTGTACGTCTTGCTTGTCCTCTGTCGATTTGTACAACGTAGGACCTTGGTTCTGATGTTGGCTGTGTTACCCCGCCGTGTGATGCAGCTCCAGCGAGGATGCGCACCGCTGTGCCTGGTGGTAAGCGCTCTCGGCTCCGTACCTTGTGCCGGGTGTCGTATGTTCGTTTTGCACGAGCTCTGTAGGCTTCATTATTTTGTCTGAATTCGCTGTCGTCCCACTTCGGGGCTAGCAGCTTCGAAGTGGTTGGTACTGTGGTGTTCAGACGACAACCCATTAAGAGTTCGCCTGGTGAAAACTCTTCCACGCTGGGTGTGGCCCTGTAGGCAAGCAGCGCTTCGTGCATGTTGGAAGACTTCCTCAAAAGCTGCTTTGCTGTCTGTACAGCCCTCTCAGCCATACCGTTGCTCTGAGGGTAGTAAGGGCTTAAGGTTGTGTGCGAGGCTCTCCAGTGTTGCACTAGTTCTTTGAACTTTGTGGAAGTGAACTGCGACCCGTTGTCTGTGCGTATTGTCCGCAGAAAACCGTACCATGCAAACATTGGCTCCAAGACTAGGGCTATGTTTTTTTGTAGCTGTCCTCGGCAGCTGTTCTAGCTCAAAAAATCGGGAGTATCTACTACTCCAACATACTGTACTGTGATAGTCAGCACTTCAGCCATCAACATGCACCAGTGCGTTGTGCGACGAAGAAAAAGAAGAAGTACGCTGGGCTCGCCGTTGCAAGGTCATCTCCTCACAGCTCTCCATCTGAGCGTCAATAAACGCCCCATTACAATTGGCGGAGGTGCCGGAAACGATCCCATTCAAACTGGAACTGCGAAGCCGTACACTACCCTCTACGACCGCCATGCAAGACGAGTCCACTTCGACGCTGCCGGCCGTTCCACCCACGATCATGTGTTCTGGCGTCGTGCGCCAGCGTGACCCTTGCCTCTTCAGTGGCACGGCCGACCAAGATGTCGACGACTGGCTGTCATCGTATGAAAGAGTAAGCAGCTACAACAAGTGGGATGACTCATATAAGCTCAGTAACGTCATATTCTATCTGACGGACGTGGCGAACCTCTGGTTTCGCAACCATGAGGCTGACCTGTCATTTTGGTCGACATTTAAAAAGAATTTCGCGGAAGTGTTCGGCCGCCCGGCAGTGCGTAAGCTTCGTGCCGAACAACGTTTACACGATCGTGTTCAGCGCGCTGATGAGACCTTTACCAGCTACATAGAAGACGTCGTTGATCTCTGCAAACGAGTCGACCCGGCCATGCCGGAAGCGAACAAAATCCGCTACATCCTCGAGGGCATTTCTGAGGACGCCTTCCAGATGCTGGTAGCGAAAGATCCCACCAGCGTTAGTGAACTCGTGAACCTTTGCCAGAGCTACGACGAGCTCCGCAGGCGGCGCGCTTCTAGGCGCCGCTCCGGTGTGTGCGACGAAGGCGTAGCCGCATTAGCCCTGGGTTGTTCGCCAACTTCTGAAGGGAGCCCGCTGAATCAACAGATCAAAGATTTTATTCGTGAAGAGGTCGCACGTCAAATCTCACTCCTTCCCCATTTTCAAGACACGGGCCGCTTCGTTCCTGAACTGGCTCCATGTTTGGCCCCTACTATGCGCCGTGTCGTGCAAGAACACGTCGCTGATGTCTTGCTGTCCAACCCCGTGCTGCCGCCTGTGACGGCACCTCTCACGTATGCCTAAATAACGGCTAGGCCACCACCTTCGCCCACGTCTGGCTCCTATGTGCAGGTCCCTGCCTACCGTTCACCGCCGCATGCTGAGCCTTCGTTCCAAGCCCCACCCTCAGGGTTCCGCCCACATCCTATGAAACCTTGGCATACTACGGACAACCTTCCGATTTGCTATGCCTGCGGTCGGCCAGGCCATGTTGCACGCCTTTGTCGCCAGCGCCTCCAACCTTCACAGCCTGACATTCGACTTTACCCATACGATACCGACTCACGCTCGCAAATGATTCCGCCCGGTTCTCAATTTGTCTCACAACATCGCCAAACCTATGCCACTCGTCGATCACATTCTCCTCGGCGCCGATCGCTTTCTCCAATGCTGCGACGCTCTAACAACACCGTTGAGGGAAACTAACAGTCGCAGTTCCGGGGGCAAGAACTGCGCTTGTTTCGAATTCCTCAAGTCCTCCGTGTCGTCCCGCTAATGTTATCAAAGTTTCTGTAGAAGGCGCCACAGTTCTCGCTCTCGTCGATACCGGTGCAGCCGTCTCCGTCATCAGTGAAGCGCTCTGCCGTCGAATTCGCAAAGTGACCACTCCGATTTCCGACTTTTCGCTCCGCACCGCCTCATCACTGCACATTCACCCCTCCGCTTCTTGCACAGCCCGTGTGCTCATTCAAGACATCTTGTAGCCCATCGAGTTTATTGTTCTGCCGAACTGCTCGCATGATATCATCCTCGGATACGATTTTCTATCGACTCATCAAGCCGTTATTGACTGTGCTTGTGCGCAAATTGCCTTCGCCCCCCTCTGTGATGCCCCCTTCTGTGATACCCCTCCCCGCACTGCAAAACTTCTCGTCGCCCATGACACCGACATTCCTCCGTTCTCTGCTGCCCTCGTACCGCTGTCTTGTGAGTGTGTAACTCCTTTGACTGCGATTTTTACACCTTCCGAAGCCGCCTCCCGTCATCCCTGCCTCCTTTTTCCGTTCGCAGTTCTCGAAATTCAAGACGGCAAGAGTGCACTTTACGCCTCGAACCCATTTTCTTGTCCAGCAGTCCTGCTCCGTGGCGAATGCATTGGACGTCTTGAAGAGCTTGATCCCGGTCATATCACCACTCTTGCTGACTCAACCCCCTCCTTCGACGTTAGTCTGTGCTCTTACGATGTTGCGACGGCTTCGACGCCCTCCGACGTTTTCCAATATGCTATTGATGCTGATCTTCTACTTGCGCAACGTGATCAACTTGTCGCCCTCTTGCAGAACTTCGCTTCTTCATTCGACCTTCCTCAAAGTGACTTGGGCCGCACGTCTGTCGTAGAGCACACCATTGACACCGGTAAAACCGCACCTTTGCGCCAGCGCCCCTATCGCGTGTCGGCTTCGGAGCGCCAAGTAATTGCTGATCATGTGGACGACATGCTCCGTCGGGGTGTCATTCGGCCATCCCACAGTCCCTGGGCGTCTCCAGTTGTGTTGGTACCTAAGAAAGATGGCTCCTTCCGGTTTTGTGTCGACTACCGCCGGCTCAACAAGATCACGCGCAAGGACGTCTATCCTCTGCCACGCATCGATGACGCACTGGACTGCTTGCAGGGCGCCGAGTTTTTCTCCTCGTTGGATTTACGATCTGGCTACTGGCAGGTGCCAATGGATGACGCTGACCGCTCTAAAACTG